>MU778462.1:88778-101096 GCA_026770625.1 Nicotiana glauca
CTTATTACCACTGAGTTGGAAGTACTCACTTTACTCCCTGCACCACGTGTGCAGATTTAGGTGTCCCGGGAGCATAGTTGATCTATTTGCTGCTTCAGAGCTTCTCAGGAGTTGTCGAGGTAGTTGCCTGACGTTCGCAGGACTCGACTCCTCCCCTATTCTTTTATTATTTCCGCATTTTAGAACATCAGTATTACTGAGGATGTATTATTTTGATATCTTAGAGGCTCTAGACTCATGACCCCAGTTCTTTGGGAGTTTTATTGGAAGTTGTTGTGATTTCCGTACCACTTCTGTCTATAATCATTGTTTAGAACTATATCATCTGACAATCTAATGCTATAAATTGGAAAATGGGTTGTCTGGTTGAGTTGTGAGTGTTATATGGTTGGGCTTGCCTAGCATTTGATGTTGGACGCCATCACGACCGGGATTGAGGTCGTGACATAAATAGACTAATAAGAGAGTGTTAATCACATGACTAGACGCTAATAAAGAAAAATAAAAAAAGATTATGTATTTTTATCTAAATTATTTCAAAACAAAATATAAATATTCAATATATTCCTGTTCATAGTATTGAATTGAATGTCTTTTGTTAACATTAGTATTGATTTAATTTTTGTTTAGGCTTTTGTTAGCATTATTTTGTTTACTAATGTTAATTTCTATAAAACTTATTGGGTCATTCAAAATTCTATATCCAAAAATAATACCTTAAAAGATACGATTATAAAAATTTTTAAGAAATTTTTATAAATTACATCACAATAAGTATATTTATATATTAAATATATCTGAAATCTATATATGTAATGTCGAGTTGGTTTGGTTTCGGTTTGACTTTCTTTAGTTAAAACCAAACCAAACCAATTATGGTCGGATTTTTTTTCCCACACTAAACCAAGTCAAACCAAACCATAGTCGGGTTTTTTTTCTCGGTTTGACTCGGATTATCGGGTTGGTGCGGTTTGTCGGTTTCCTTTGTACACCCCTACTCTTACATATAGCATTTCAAAGTAGAATGTCTGAGAGTGCCCTGACTTGCCCCAATTCCATTGTGAGATGAGCCGTGTTTTCTACCTGTTGAAGCAGTTAGTCATGAAAATACCACGGGCCGTTCATTCCTAATTCCTTCGCTGGCATGGTTGCTTTATCTTGGCCACGAAACTAAGACTTCTAACTACAAATCTATTACTTTAAGGAAAGAAATAAGGTTGCCATCACTTATTTCTTTCCCTTTTTACTATAACATACACAGCTGAATAAAGAAGAGAGTTCTCATCTCACATCAAAGCAGTAGATAACTCTGCAGCTTTTGCCTTCTGCTGTAACTATGCCATGCATCAACATGCAAACAAAATTGCTAACATGCAGCCCAGAAACATAATGTTAAATATACCAGAGGGATGAGGGAACTGAAGAGACCACTATATTGCTTTTGCTAGAATTCTACAATGTTATACTCACAGTAAAGCGGTAGGCACAGGTGTCCTCAAAGGGAAATGATTCAAGAGCATTCCTAAACTGAACAATCCACCAATACAAGACGTGGAAATCCTTTTTCCAGCTGACATGGGCATCCAATCCAGAATCTCCAAGTATTCTTTTTTTTTTTAACTGATAACATTTGTATATATTAATAAAATCAATACATAGGTTGTATTGAAAACCATATTTACATATGAGTAGAAATAAGAGAACTGGTATGCAAAACTAGCAAGACCCTAGAATATCTAAGATTGACATAGTATCTTCTATGTAAATCTGTTTACACCAAAAATAAAAGAGTAGAACACAACTAAGCTTGATCTTATGCACTGAGTTGCTTCTGTCCTCAAAACATCTAGAATTCCTCTCTTTCTGGACTGTCCACTAGATACATACGGGGATAGTCCTCCATCTATCTCTGCTTGTTGCTTCGATAAGCTCCAGCTTCATCCCAAATGAAAAGAACTTCAGTAATCCTACAGGGCATTGTCCATGAAATACCCCTGAGACTAATAAAGATTTTTCATAGTTGGTTCGTTATTTTGCAATGCAAAAACAGATAGCTAACTGTCTCAGCATTTTTCCCACATAAAAGCATCTTGAGCACAATGAGATCCCTCTTGTCATGAGATTATCCTAAATTAAAACAACCTCCTTTGCTACTAGCCAAGTGAAACAAACTACCTTGTAGGGAATCTTCATTCTCCAAAGTATTGATAATACAGTGTTGGTTTCCAAGTAAGCAATCACCAGCACAAGAGTAGTTGGTTCTCTTTTAGAGCATTGATGCATATTATGACAACAATAGATCATTTCAAAATGAAAAATACTGCCGCATGGTATGATGGATAAGCAATAATAATCCTGGAATAAAAATTTAGTATTGTCTTATACCTTAGTTGGTTACTAATCCTGGTATAAGTTATCCCAAGATTAAAAATAGTAGCGGGAGAACTTGAACTTGTCAGAGTGTGGAATAGTAATCCCAGAATAAATTATCCAGGATAAAGCAGTAAAATTGACATTCTCAGGATTAATACAACATGCCAAACAGTCAATAAAAAATAATATCATGATAAATAATTCCAACATAACTAACCCCAGTATAAATAATCTCAACATAACTAATACCAATATAAATAATTCCAACATAACTAATTTCAGCATAACATGTATTCAAACCAAACAACAAGTATATTGGCAAATAGGGTAATAAATATCTCTTCTCAAGGAATATGGTGCCTATGAGTTCAATTTTTATAAAGACGGGCATTGGGAACTGTAGCACAAGAAATTGGAGAAAATTGCAAAAAAAAGATATGAAAACTACCATTTTTTGTTGTTTTAGTAGTTGAGTCACTTGCAAAAACAGAAAAAAGACTAGTATAAGGTGGGAAGAGGTTTTAGTTGAAAAACATGGCGGGGTAAATTTAAAATTATGTACTATAATTGATATGAAAAGACAGGCTCAAACTAAGCTATAGCCATTTAAAAATAGCTTGAGATCATACTTTGTTTATTTTGGAACATTAAAATCACACAATTGATGTGGTTGTGGATAGCTGAAGGATTTATGAGAAACAGAAGTGTCTTCTTCGACATGCCAAAGATTACAACATGGCTTGCTCTGAACCCTCTTTGTGCCTTTTTCTCTTCAGACAATGGTTTCTATAGGTACACAAAGTAGCTTCTAACACTTTCCTTGTTATTTTGCACTTCAACTCCTTGTTCACATGAATCCTTCAACAACCACAACCATGCAAAAGGAAGATTGTTCCAAAATAATTATTGGTCGAATACCTAGTACCTTAATTTAAATGTGAGAGCACACAATTTTTGCATCAAAGACAACGGCATGTTGTGACTTCTCTTTGATACTCTAATGTTTTGTCCATGACCAAGAACCTAACCACAATAACAATAACAAGATGTCGCGTGAAAAAGTGTAAGCTTGATGCATCGTAGTTAATCCGAACAATGCATGGATATTATACTTCGACTACGCCACAAATAGTATACAAACATCTGAAACCTTGCTTTCTTATTCTACGACACTTGAAGACAAGAAACTTCTAGTCCCAAAATTAACATGGTTACGGATCGCAGAAGGTTTTATGTGAAACATAAGGCGTTCATTAAATATCAACTGCTGTTGCCCTTATTTGATAATTGTTGATAATTGCTTCCATCAAAAGAGCATGTATACTCGCCTCCCGTGTTTCACACAAAAACCTCTGCAACCCACAACCATGTAATATGTAAAATGCTGAAAAATAAAGAAAGAAAGTTCCAGATATTCTGCTTAGAAAAACCAGATTTAGCTTAAATTCGCATAGAAAAATTTATATATGATAAAACAAGAACATTTTAGCATCCTTAACAGACAATCAAACACTCAACGTAGCAAGTTAGCAACCCTGCAAAATGAAAACAATAAAATAACTCAACAAGTAAACGGTAAGAAATTATACAAAATAATCATAGAGATACAACCGGGCATTCACATACCAGTATTACTACGCTAATAGCAGTAAAGGGGTGCGGCGGCCAAGTGAAAGCTTGGGTTCTCCGGGCTTGAAATGGAAGAAAAGTGGAGCTTTAATATAATGCAGAAAAAGCCCTTGCACTTTTGACGAGTTCGTAAATTTACCTCTCAAACTATTTATTTGTCAATTAACCCTTCTTCTTTATTAACTTGTACCATCTTGCCAAAATATTTTCTTTTTCACTTGATCGTTTAAAGAAACTTTTGCTTTGTAAAATAGAAAGTAAACAAATTTGCTGGTTTATGAAAGGTACTATGTCACGTCTCCTAAGATTACAATTATATAAGTATATGGATATATAGATCTGTCACCATCCAACTTTAATTAGTTTATTAACAATGATTCAGAACTAGTGATTTTCGATAAATATTGATTATAGATTGTTAGACCTAAATTACGAAGAAGAAAAAACTTAAGAAGTAATGTTTTGCGAATCATGATTGTAGATTCGTAGACCTAAATACATTCGAAGATATCAAGTACAAACGTAAATATTCATGTATTACGTGCTGAGGGGCGAATGTGCAGTATATGGTACAGATTTAGTAGAATCTAATAAAATTTGCTCAAACTCGTTATTTATACTGAGAAGTATATTAAATACTACTAGAGGGGTAACCCACTCTTCGCCAAGACCCAATGTGATTTCGGATCGTGACAAAGTCAAATCAATCGCAAATCGTATTTTTTGACCGATTTGCGATTGAAAAGTGTCAGTCAGAAAACACGTGGTTACAATATATTTGTGACTGAATCAGTCGAAAAATTGCGATAGATTCAATCACAAACTGAAAAATACGAGGACATTTGAAATTAAGCAATTTGCGACTGGATTTGTCACTAAATTTGCGACAGCATCAGTCGCTAAATTCTAAATGGACCAGTCATAAATAATAATTATTAATTAATTTAAAATAATGAAAATTTTTATTTGCGACTGAATCAATAGCAAATCTGGATAATTTCCGATGAACTTTGTGTTGGATTCAATCGCAAATCTTGGGATTTTTAGGCAGAATCCTACAGTATTTCTAATTACCCACCTGCCAAATAAAACAGCCAACCAACAGCAAACCAAACACCTAACAATTAACCAAAAACCTAATATAACAATCCAAAATTCAAAATTTACCACAAAGCGAACAATAATATTTATAACAATTCAACAGACTAATGAAACAACGAACTATCAAACAACATAAATTAAACATGTCTCTAACTTCAACTCTAAAACATTCAAATAGCCTATTCAAATTCAATCTCCTCCTCAGACTCCATTGCAGCTCTTTTCTTGCTTTTTTTTTAAATAATTTTTGGATCAAAGCCTGAGTTTCTTGAAGTTCTTGCAACAGTTGATCCACTTTTTGACGCATAGATTCCATGTCTTCTTGGAAAACTGATGCCCTAGTGAATAATGTTGTTGGTGGACGACTGGAGGATGGCTGTACTCCAATCTCGTAGACTCGACTTTTATTTTATTATTTTCACGAGAAATAAAGAAAAGAAAGTAAAAGAAGTGAGAAACATACAAGCAACATTCAAATTAATACCAAAATAGATAATTACATAATCTTTATACCTTTATTCACGCCAACAGTCGTTTGTGTCCAAATTGCAGTCATATCCTCTGGGGTCGGCTGAGTTCCTTTAGGTTGAGTTTGTTGCCATGCATCAAGATCGAATATGATACTTGTCCTGGAAAAAAAATACACGTTATATAAATAAAATATACGAAGAAGGAAAAATAATATAGTGTTGGTGTTTGGATTATACAAATGTCTATAAAGCACGCGGCTCGATCCATCATTCTCTTGTGCAATCCTTCTTCTTCTTCTTGTGGGTCTGCAAAGACTTCAGCATATATATATATATATATATATATATATATATATATATATATATATATATATATATATCTGTGTGTGTGTGTGCGTTCACTTTACATGCTTGTAAAACTAGGAATATTTTATAATGAAATTACCATTCTNTCACTTTGCATGCTTGTAAAACTAGGAATATTTTATAATGAAATTACCATTCTCAAAACTAATAGAACCTCCGGTATGCAATGCTCCACCCTTAGTAGAAGATCTATTTAACTTTGCTTGTTCACTCTTCTTCTTCCACTCAGGGGTGTTCCACTTCGCTAAGAGCTGATTCCAGACATTTTCACGTATTCAATTAGGCTTTTGCCACCTTTCCTAGCAACATGATGTGAATTTGTTATCTGCTTCTGTGCTTTCTTCTCGAAGTTATCATGCACCAAGTTTTCAAGTTTTGGCTGCCATACACACTGAACCAGCAAAATTTAATAAATAATATTAGACGAATGAGGATAAGTATTAATAAAAATTAATTTATCTTACCTTAAATTATTTCCACATATTCATTCGGATCTGGTACGCTATCTGTCTCCAAGAATTCCAAGGCTCGTCAAAAAATGGCTTCATAGATTCCATTACCATATGCGCGGCCTGAAAGGATGGCAAAACCCTGCATTTAATTTTAACATATAAAATGTCATTAAATTCATTATATGCAAAATTTTATTGAAAGTTTTTAAAAGAAAATTGAATAAAAACTCGCCCGACGTTACAGGGAATGATAATCAGTCGATGAAGATGATCGTACTGTATAGTCCCTCCAGTACAATGTCTCACGGTACAAGCAACTGTAGACGTACTGGTAGATGGGGATGCAGCTGCGTGAGAGCCTCCAATATCCAAGTTAGATATACTTGGATTGGATGATGTTGGAGATGATAATTGAGTGGCCGATGTATGAGGCATAAAAGATGAACCGCCATGCTGGCTACTATAATGGCTCGAGGATGTAATCGGTGGTGAACTGCCGATCTAACTAGCAGGACCACGTGGGGAAGAAGCTGGTAAATGAGGGATGGGTATTAAATTAATGGTGGTCGAAGCCGAACCACCATGAGAAGGCATGGAGTATTACTGAAGCGAGCTAGATGAGGGAGGGACTTTGAAAAAGTCAAATGACTGTGAAGCTGGTAGGAAGGATGAGGAGGCATATGAAGAGGTCTCACATTTGGTATAGGTGGAGGAAGTTGACTTGATCTAGGTAAAGTGTATTTCTTCTTCTTATATTTTTTTTATTTTTTTACCACGAGAATCCTGTATAATAAATTTGGAAGCGATAATAAGCTTAACTTCTTAAGTTGAATCAGTAGGAGAATTCAACTTGTCCTTTCTGTAATGGATTCTGTAATGGATAAGATAAAATTGGTGTTACTTCAACTGATTTATATCCATGATATATATAAACCAAATAAATATGACATGGTGAAAACAACCGGATAAGCAAGAAGCAAGAAACCAACAAAGGAGAAAATGATTGAAAATGGCTTAGAAGTACTAGTAGTCATGATTTTGGGGTATTATTGTCTTAGCGTGGTTGTTTCTTCTGTTTAATGGTGCAGAAACCAATTTGAATTGAAGTTCAATGGTGTTCAAAAAGACAATAATCCTAAAAGGTAGAGAAAGAGAATAATGAGTAATCTGTATTGTATGCGAACAAAACTCTAGGAAGAAAATTGGAAGTAGAAACATCACTTAACTCAATATAAATATTCAAAAAAAATTAGCATATTCAATTTATATATTAATAATATTTAATTTATAAAATTCGATTTAATACTATCCCTTATCCTATGTTGCTTCTGTTAGACATGTTAGAATTCAAGTGTGACTGACTAGATGTCTATTGATTGATAGATATATGATGTTGTATGTATTAAGGTATATTATGCAAAGAAACCAGAGAGAAGTGCAAGAATGGAAGCCTTCTACTGGAAGAATCAACAATGTTCACTATGTGCATGACCTACGATTCAAGTTTCAATCGACTATTTGTGTTCTGTAAAGCTTCTTCTAAAGCCATTAGCCAATGAAGTAGAAAGATGAGAACCATGCATGGATTGTTATCTATAACAAATAAAATGAATATACCAACAAATGAAACAACATACAACAGTCATATGTGGCATCATACACCAATCAAATGTAACATTCATATACAAAGCTAAGCCATTTAATCTGTACATAAAAAGTAAATGTTCATGAAACGCCATTAATGTCCCAAAAAACATCAAGAATAAGAAAAAAGCAAACAGAAAGATATCAAACAACGTCATAATCCAAGCACATTTTGTAGTTCATAGTATGTCGCTTTTCCAAAGACTAAGAGAATAATACCCCAATAACACTCAATATAGATGGATTTAACAAGATGGTTAACCGTACACTCATATGCATCAAAGCAATCAAACCATGGCAAGGACCGATGAGCTCATCATAGGCAACGCTAAAAGGGGCTGTCATATAACGAGCATCTAGATCTGGACGGATATAATTGAGATAATCATCATCGTTAATAGAAAGAAAAGTAAGGATAGCTTTATATTTTTCAATATCTTCTTTGAAAGAACGCTTGAGGAGAATGTAATTATCTTTCAAAGTTGTGCGGTTGAGATGAAGCTTGATGAATATGGAGGATTGTATGAGAGTATATCATGTTCTGGACACACATTTGAATCGCAACAGGCATATCTAGTCATTCAAAACGAGTTCAATCAGAACCACTATTTTCAATTTGAACAACTTATACAAATGAACAAACATTCCACATACAACATAGACTACACCCATAATGAACAATTGTAAATCAAGCAAAAAGCCATTATTTTTGAGTTTAACAAATAAAACAATAAGGAAAATTTTAACAATAGCAATTCTTAATGCAGAGAAAGCCATTTAAACCTCAACCACAGGCCCCCAAAACCAAAAACCCTGGCCAAAAATTGAATTTGTAGCTTAATTTTGGTTTATAAAATAGGAAAATAATAAAATTAAAACAAAACAACACTCACAAGACACAGTCCAAGAAAAGTATAGCAACTGAAAAACACAAAAGAACATGCAAAAGTCATTAACGAAGAAACCCCAATTTCAAAACTCAAACAGTCCAAAGAAGAAACCCATTTTCAAAACTTAACCCACTTAGACTACCCCTTCTCTCCAAACTCTGTTATTCTACCCAAAATTCTAATAAACAAACCCCTAATCAGCGAAAGATATATACCTACATCAATGGATTGAAGTTCAATCGAGAAAAAAAATTCGAGCCCTAATCTATTTTCAATTTAGGTGCTCTCATTCTTATCCAATTTCAGAACAATATAAACCTATGATTTGGGCATCATTTAAATTTTCCAATTTCACTGTTTTACTTAGATAGTTGAATACCCATACTTAAGGGACTATCTAAGTTTATTCCTCTAATTAAGGTAATTGGAGATTGAAACTTACTGTCTAAATTAGCTAATGAACTGAAGCGAACCAGAATTGAAGCTAATGAACAGAAACTCCGGATCTGAGAGAGAACTGAATTTGTTCTCGTGTGTGTTAAGCATCGGAATTGAGAGGGACTGGAAAGTTTCATTGGATTTCCGGCGGGGTTGGTGTGAGGGAGATGAATTCAGGGGTGGGTCTTTTTGAGAAGACAAAATTTGGGGGAGGTGGGTGTCTCTTGGAGGCGGATTTCTTAGAATAATTTAGGTCTTGTCTATTTTTTTAGCTCATTAGGGCGGGCTGCGATTTTAAAAATAATCTGTGTCTGATTCTGTGGCAAAATTAGTGACCGTTTCAGTCGCAATTTTAAAAAATAATTTGACTAGAGTTTAAAATTATTTGCGACCAAAACGGATGCAAATGGTCAAATAAAATTATTTGCTTTTGGTTTCTGACGGACTTCATCGCAATAATTTATCCCGAATTTTTGCGCAAAACGTTGCGACCAGAGTTGTCGGAAAAATAGTTGAAAAAATTTAAAAAATATAACAAATATTACTTTTGAAAATTCCGACTGAATCGATCGCAAATTTCTGACTGATTCTTTAGGTCGCAAATATTAAGTCGCAAATCAGCTGTTTTTTAGTAGTGTTGAGCTTTTTAGCATCGTCTCAGTTTCATTCATATAGAATAATTCTATTAACACCTTTGATGGAGGACTTATTGGAAGTGTTCATGGATGGTTTTAGTGTTGTGGGTGACTCTTTTGATGAATGTTTGAAGAATCTTGAAAAGTCGTTGGCCCGATGTGAAGAGATAAATATAGTGCTTAATTGGGAAGAATGCCACTTATTGTCGAGGAGGAAATTGTCCTCAGCCATACTATCTCAAATAACGGTATATAGGTAGACAAGGCGAAGATTGAAGTGATTTCAAAGCTTCCTCCACCTACGTCAGTCAAGGGGGTTAGGAGTTTTCTTGGGCATGCAGGGTTCTACTGAAGATTCATAAAGGACTTTTCTAAAGTAGTGAATCCTTTGTCCAAATTATTGGAAAATGATGCGAAGTTTGTGTTTAAAGATGAATGCATGAAAGCTTTTCAACTACCAATTGATAACCACTCCCATTATTACAGCACAAAGTTGGAGCTTGACTTTGGAGCTCATGTGTGATGCAAGTGATGTTGCGATAGGAGCAGTCTTGGGGTCAAAGAGTAAATAAGATATTTCATCCGGTGTATTATGCAAGCAAATCAATGAATGATGCTCAAGTTAATTACACGGTGATGCAAAAAGAGTTGTTAGCAATTGTGTTTGCAAAGGAGAAGTTTAGGCCTTACCACATGGGTGCCAAGGTGATAGTTCATACTGACCATGCCGCACTCCGCTACTTGATGAAAAATAAGGATTCTAAGGCTTGGTTGATGAGATGGGTTCTATTTCTACAAGAGTTTGACCTTGAGATTGTTGATCAAAAAGGGTACGAAAACCATGTGGCGGGCCACTTGTCCCGCTTAGAAAAGGAGAGGAGGCCTTGTGATGGCCTCAAAATTAATGATTCATTCCCGGATGAGCAACTTCTCTATGTATCTTTAAATAATATGCCTTGGTTTGCTGATGTTGCCAACTTTCTTGTGACCGGCATTGTTCCGTGTGAGCTCTCTTCTAACCAAAGGAAGAAGCTTAAATGAGATTGCTTGGACTACTACTGGGACGAGCCTTATTTGTTCAAGATTTGTAATGATGGTGTGATCCAAAAGAGAAGCAAATGAGTATTATTGATGCTTGTCATTCCTCTCCCTACGGTGGTCATCATGGTGGGGCGAGAACTACTTCAAAGGTGCTCAGTTGTGGTTTTTATTGACCTACATTGTATAGAGATGCTAGTGAGCTTGTGAAGATATGTGATGAGTGTCATATAGCTGGTGGAATCTCCAAGAAGGATGAAATGCCTCTCACTAATATTCTTGAGGTTGACATATTTGACATGTGGGGCATTGACTTCATGGGGCCTTTTGTGAGTTCATATTATAACACGTACATTCTAGTGACCGTTGATTATTTTTCCAAGTGGGTTGAGCCTGTGGATTTTAACAACAACAAAGCCTAGAGTGGTGACTTTTCTTAAGAAGAATATCTTTACTCGATGGCAATCCTCGGCCAATCATTAGTAATGGGGGTTCTCATTTATGCAATAGAGCATTTGACACTTTGGTTGCAAAGTATAGTGTCAATCACAAGATGTCAACCCCTTACCATTCTCAGGCTAGTGGACAATTTGAGGTCTCCAACAGGGAGATAAAGAGCATATTGTCAAAAGTTGTCAATGCAAATAGGACTGACAGGTCAAAGAAACTGGATGATGTTTTATGGGCTTATAGGACTGCTTACAAGACTCCAATTGGTATGTCTCCGTACCAGTTGATATTTGGGAAAACGTGCCATCTTCTGGTTGAGTTAGAACATAAGGCCATGTGGGCGCTAAAAAAGTTTAATCTTGAGTGGGATGTTGTCACGACCCAAACTGGAGGGCCATGACTAGCACCCGACCATACTTGCCGAGCACCGACGTACATATTATCTAACCTTCTTTATTATCTTTTAGGGTTGACGGGATCAATATAAATGGTAGACATGGATCATGGACAACCAACAATAAAATATGATGGCCTGAACCTACATAACATGGGATGACCAGACAATCAAGAAACTATATACATATGGTACAAGCTACCACGCTACCATGAAAGACTACACCACCAAAAACAGCCGACAAGGCATACCAAACTATACATGAGTCGACACTTGTCTATGAGCCTCTAAAGGAACATAAGTGTTGCAACACAGCCGGAACAGGGCCCCTACATACCCATAACATCTATAACAAAAAAAGCATACCAAGACCACGGCAAGTACGGAGAAGGGATCTCGCCAAACACCGCTGAACTGGACAACCTACTGTGGTGGGGG
>MU778463.1:8152-34201 GCA_026770625.1 Nicotiana glauca
GAGTTGAGAGATATGAAAATGAGAGAGTCTTATTGGTGAAAACCCTCACGGGCACCGTAAGGTGATGCGAGTTGAGAAATATGAAAATGAGAGAGTCTTATTGGTGAAAACCCTCACGGGCACCGTAAGGCGAAAGTATGTTCCAAAGTGGGCAAACGAAAGAAGTTGAGGTTGAAAGGTGGTAAAACAAGCAAGGTTTGGGTTTCGTTGAAGATCGGGTTGTGAAATATGGAACAGCAAATGGGGCAATTGACAGTCAGTAGGTTGGACAGACTAGGCTGGTTAATCCAAAATGCATGGCATGATCAACGGAATCAGCCTTCCCACTCAGATAAGTCCTATACTCTTTTCTTTTTCAGAGTTTTCTATCCTCAAAAACTTTGAGGTCATTGCATTTCATTTTTCTTGAAATCTGTCTATAAGACATTTTCAGTCAAAGCTAACTACCAGCTTCCCAGTTGTATGGCACAATGAGACCAGGAATTCATTAAAAAGACAGTGAAACATGAAGGATTAATGGAAATCAGAAAGTTGGAGAAAGAAACAAAAGTTTACAAGAAAGGGAAAAAGAAATATTAAGTCAGTAACATGTGGAAAACATTCGGGTCATCAGGATCAGAAAGTTTGAAAGTTAGCCGGGAAATTAAGGCAAGACAAGATAAGTTCAAAAAGCAAGGCGGAGCAAGTCCAGAAGCAGGAGCATGGCCAACAAGAATGCCGGCAGCTAACCACCATTTTATACTGACAAATTATTATTTGATTAGAACAGGGATAAAAGATTCAAATTCTTACTAATCACTTTAAAGTGAATGTGACCAATGTGGATAACAAGGGAACACAGAAAGTTGTAGCAGTCAGCCACCCACCTGGAGAACAAGGGAGGACAGTTTAAGTTTTAAGTGAAAGCAACAATGTTCAATGGAATCCATTTCAAGTTTCAGCAGTCAGGCGCCCACCTGGAGAACAAGGTAAGTATAATTCCAATTTTAGCTTTCAATTTGTATATTTGATAATATGCTGTACCCAGCTACCAGACTGGGGCAGAAAATTTTCGTTGTTTTGTATGTTTGTTGTAAGCAGGAGCCCACCTGAAGAACAAGGGAATATCTTTTCAAATTCAGCAAGCAGGCGCCCACCTGAAGAACAAGGGACTACATTTCAAAATTTAGCAAGCAGGCGCCCACCTGAAGAACAAGGGAATACATTTCAAAATTCGGCAAGCAGGCGCCCACCTGAAGAACAAGGGAATATCTTTTCAAATGCAGAAAGCAGGCGCACACCTGAAGAACAAGGGAATACATTTCAAGTACAGCAAGCAGGCACCCACCTGAAAAATAAGGGAAGTACAATGTTACTCTTATCTCAAGTTAACATTCAGTAACATCATGCACCAGTTATCAAACTGGGGCAGAAAATTTTCTTTGTTTTTCTATTTTTGTAAGCAGGCACCCACCTGGAAAACAAGGGAAGTACAATCTGAATTTTAGCTTTGGATTTTAATATCTGATAACATGATATGCCCAGTCACCATAACGGGGCAGAAAATTTTCTTTGTTTTTCTATTTTTGTAAGCAGGCACCCACCCGGAGAACAAGGGAATACTTTCTCAAAGTAATCATAAGCATGAGCCCACCTGAAGAACAAGGGAATACTTTTTCAAGAAATCGCAAGCAGGAGCCCACCTGAAGAACAAGGGAATACTTTTTCAAGCAATCGCAAGCAGGAGCCCACCTGAAGAACAAGGGAATACATTCTCAAACAATCTCAAGCAGGAGTCCACCTGAAGAATGGATACATATTTCAAAGCACAGTGAAGGCAACAACCAAAATTCCGTTGAAGAATACAAGATGCAAGATTGAAACAATACAAGAACACAAGATACCAGGCATTAGATAGGATTTTCGTAAATCATAGGGCATAGCCTAAGTTAGCTTCTTTTTATCTTTACATGGTGTAAGAAGGGGGTCAGCAAGCAGTAACAGCAGCAACAACAGTGAAATTACAGCTTCATGGTAGTCCTAGCTACCAGACACTCCTGAACTACACTGACCTGATTTCTGTTTAGCCAAGGATATGTAGGAAACCTCTGAAGCAGGGTGCGGTCAAACTTTGCAAAATGCTTCACACGGAATATGCGAATGGGCAAAAATCCCTCATTACCGCTCACTTATCTTTGCACGAAATCTCGTCGTGTTTCCGGGCAAAGAGGGGCAGCTGTGAGCACGTGATTTTTGCCCTAAGCAATTTGATTCCAAAAGTTTCAAATAAAATAATTTCTTTATTATTTTACCATTTTTGTGAATTTTGTTGAAATTGGTGTTAATTGTTGCATTTTTATTCATATTAAAAAATAATATATAAAAATACAAAAAATATACACATACATTAGGGGTTTAATTTTACAATTTTAGTATTAATTTATTTTAAAGAAAAGTCAAAAATAGTATTTTTAGTGTTTTAATTGAGAGTTACTATAAAATAGATACTAAATTTTTAGAATTTAATTAGTTAGTTTAACAATTTGATACAATTTGGAAAACATAAAATTAGAAAAGAAAATAAAATACAAAATACCAAGTGAAAATACAATACAAAATGTGGAGGAAATAAAGAATAAAGAGGAAATTAATTTGGGCTCAAAATACCCCAGCCCAAGGAAAATACCCACGGTCTAGGCCCACTCTATCTAAACCGGTCCAAGTCCAAACGAATCCCACCCGGTCTGCCCAGAAATTCCAAACGACGCCGTTTTGGTTGCTTTAATCTTAGCCTTTGATCACTTCCAATCTAACGGTCGCGGTTTCATCTCATAAAATTAAAACGACGCCGTATTGAGTCCGGTTAATCTAAGCCGTTCAAGTCTGTTTAATCCAACGACCGTGGTTCATTAAAATCTTTTTAATTATATCAAATACACAGCTATAATCTAAAAAATAAAAACATATAATATTTTCACCATCTCTCTTCCCGAGCCGCCACCGTCTTCCCTATGACCCCGCCGGAACCCTACCGGCGGGAAACAGCAACTAAGCCAACCACCATACCCGTAACATCGTATAACCATCTGAACCTCCTCTTTCCACCCCTATACCCCGTTTCTCTCAAATCGTCCCCTATCTCTTCGAATATACGAAGTTATGTCGCCGGAACCCTAATTCCGGCGAACATCACTTCGTTCAAATCATGCCAGAATCTCACCATAGCTTCCTCTTTCTATCCTTAGCCCCATGCTGAAACCCTCAGGCCTTAAAAACCACTGAAAACCCCAAAACGTCAAAAACAAATTTGCCAATCACCAAAAGATCCAGACAATCACCAAGGCCCTCCAAAATATCAGAAGAACCTGAAGAAAAGAAAAAAAAAGTAATAAAAAATCAAAGAAAAACTGCCTGAGCAAACGGAAGACAAAAGAAAGCTAAGTTTTCTTATTTCTTTTTTTATTTTTTTTTGGTTTTTCGTTTATTTGCATGAATTTGTTCTCTTTTTGTTTCTGATTCGGATAAAAACTATAGTACTTTAGGCCTTCTATTATTTTTAATTTTTAGTTTGTCAAAAATAGTATACTGTTAGACTTAGCTTTTGACAGGATTCTTTTTTATATTCTAATTGATAATTAGTGAATTAGAGATTAATAAATAGATTCTATATTAAAATTAGTGTAAGGGATTTTTCGTATGATCTTTTTTGTTATTTGTTTCATTTGAAATTAGTTGTTAAATTTTGATACTGGTTAATCCTGATACTTCGTTAATAGTAATAAATAGTAAATTTTGCGGTTTGATTAGGGTAATTGATATTAACAGTAATTAGTTAATAGCTGATTTGGTTTTAATTAGCTTAATAAGTAGGGGATGTGAGTAAATTCTGTTTAAATTTAAAAATTGAGGTCAATAATTCAGGATAGAAAAAGAAGAATGTATTAGGTAATTCAACTAAATGTTCAGGGGTAGTCTGGAGATACAAAATGGGAATTCAGTAATAATATTAAGGAAGTAAGGGTATTATGGGCATGATAAAAGGGTTGATCAGTGAATACTAAAGTGAAGTGAGGGTAGAATAGGGAATTCAAAGGGGTAGGAATATGATAGAAATAACTAGAACATTCTAGATTGGGGTTTTAGCTTAACTTTTAATAAATGGTTGTATCCAATCGAATAACAAGATAAAAAATGAGGGACTATTAGATAAATTCTGATTTTGAAATTTCCTCCAATTTCTAAATCTATAAATAGGCAGTATTTGCCTCAATTCAGAAGTTTTTCAGAATAAAAAAAAATTCCCCAAAAATTTTCAGATCTGAAAACCAAGTTTCAGATTCTAATTTCTTCTTCCAAATCCAATTTTTCCAAAAACCAATCCAAAACATTGTAAAATCCAATAAAAATCGAAAAATAAGAAGATTTCAAATCATTTTCGAGTGATATTGATGCTTTTTTTGAATCATTTTTGGCTGTGTGATCGTTGTATCTAAGACACTGGTCCAATTTCAAGTTCACTTGATTTTACTCAAGCTGTTGGTGGGGAATTCCTGGATGTTTTTTTATCTTAAAAATCAGTCCTGTTTTGATCACTGCTGTTACAAGTACTTGTTGCTGATCCTTTGATTTCTGTTCTATTTCCAGGTACATTCTCTGAGATTACTGCAGTGTAAACTTCCAGTAAAAATATGATATGAAAATCGAAGCTTGATTTGATATAGATTATGCTATTTCTGTATATTTCAGTGTTCATTGTGTAATTAGTATGGACTGGACATTATAAATCATTTGGAAATTGTTTTACTGTTAGTTTAGCATATTGGCTGGATTGTGAATTGAATGTTAGAAATTTAGCTTATTAAGTATATTAAGGGATATAGATATGTTGATCTCGTTAGAGTAGTATAAAGATCCGATTAGCAGTAAAAAAAATGAATTTTATTTTTTCTGATAAGAATCATTTACTCAAATTAGTATAAGGATTTTGTTTTTTTAAAAAAAAACAGACAGCTTAATTATTAATTCAGACGTATGCAAATTAATTGCATATTTAGTACCTGAAACAGCATGTTCATCTTATTTCAAAGGTATTGAGAATTACTTTGTGGCTTTAGTTTTATATTAGAGGTATATATAATTCTGGATTTGGATAAAAATACAAACTTAAAATCAATTGAAACATTAAAATTAAGCAGATTGTCTCTGACTCAACATGTGAGTCAATATAACTCTTCTAGTGGTTATGCACGAAAGGATCTATCGTAGGTCAAAAATGAATGGCCAAGTTTGGGTCAGATTTACATACTCTTGTGAGCCTGGGTCCAGGTTTGCTATTGGCCCTATTACAGGTTATTTATATAAAGTTTGTGACCTTAATAATTTGGACAGAACCTTTTATTTTGACAAAATTCACTAGTTGTCATAATTGATCTGATTCCACTTGGGCCAGGATGTTTATCTTGGGCCCAAAGGCATGTCCAGGCCAATAATTAACCAATTAGGATAATTATTAATTCGTTAGGATTTTTACTGTTAGAGACAAATTAAGTAGAAAAATCGTAGTCATTTTAGGATTGGCCTTTAATAATAAAAATAAGATGAGCCTCGCCAAATCAAACATACAATTGCGGGACCCTCATTAATTACTTACTAAAATACCTAGTATTCGGGATAGGCCATTTAGCGAATTTCACGGTCTTCCCAAAAGATATAACACGTTAGCCGCTTTAGGCATGATTTTAATAATATTACTTTCCTAATACGGGTGTGCATTTCATGCAACCCAAATCCAAATCCAAAAACGCCGAATGAGAATATGTCGAGGATCCGGGTGCATTTCATGTGACGTGATCCGAAAACACGTTTTTAAACGACGTTCACTTTCTTAAATAAAATAATAATTGACAAAAAGCGGTAAATAACTTTAAAAATTGCACAAATAGGATGACATGTATAAAAATCAAGATTTAGCCAAATATGACACTTGAGCGACCGTGCTAGAACCACGGAACCCGGGAATGCCTAACACCTTCTCCCAAGTTAACAGAATTCCTTACTCGGATTTCTGGTTCGCGACTGTTAAACATAGTCAAACCCTTCCTCGATTCGGGATTCCAACCGGTGACTTGGGACACCATAAATCTCCCAAGTGGCAACTCTGAATCTTAAATAAAAACGAATCCCGTTTCGATTGTCCTTAAATTGGAAAAACTCTTTTCTTTACTATATCCCTTCCCGGGGTGTAGTAAAAGCCGAATAAAGCTTTCGGAAAAAGGAGGTGTGACATAGGTGTCTTGACTGTCCCTTGTCACCACTCCAATGAGGTTAGTCTTGATACTTACTTGGTACTGCTGTGGTGTACTCATGCTACACTTGTTGTACATTTTTGCGCAGATCCAGGTACCTTGGGGTATGTTGATCATTAGATAGTTGATCGAGTATTTCTGTGGAGACTTCAAGGTATACTTGACTTCACTTTCGCAGGCCTCAGAGTCAACATTTTGCAGTGTTTATTCTATTCCGATACAGTTGTATTTAAAAATTTTTTAGTAAACTCAGTAGAGCTTATGACTTGTACTGCTGAGTTTGGGATGTTGTATATCGACTTTGGATTGTTGGCTTTATATTGAAATTTCATAGGTGTTATAACTACTACTGTTTGAGGAATTAAAATACAGAAATAAAGAACACAAAGATTTTTACGTGGAAAATACCTGGCTCAAAAGGTAAAAAAAAACTATAACCTACTACTCAGTAGGATTTCCCAAACTCTCACTAAAATCAATGAGCCAAAACAGCATTTACAAAACTCTTTGTAAACCTAAGGATTAACTCTAATCCCAGTGTAGCACACAGACTCAACTGTTGCGACACTTTCAAGTTAACTTTAACTTGAATAGTCAACATACCTAATACAATTGCTTTTAAGAAAGCTGGAAAGGGACAATGTTAAAACACCTACTACAATTGAACTAGAAATAAAGAAAAACACAATGGAATTGGTTCTTTACACTTAGTTCTTGTAGCTTCAGATTTGCACACTTGTATCACACACAAATTGTTTGCAAAAATCGCCTAGCTCTTTTGCTCTCAATTTGGTTTAACTTCAGCTTATGTGCAATCACTTGTAAAAGAGAACAATCGTTATATTTATAAAGCTAGTAATCAGAGTTTGATAAGAACTTGAATTGTGGATCCTTTATCAATTCGAGTCTAAGAACATCTCTAACTCCTAATCCATATTCTTGATCCGGATATAATCTCTTTTCATAAGGAGACTTCAAATCCTTATCCTATATGCAGTCTTTTCGATCAGTTTAGAAGATATTCATCAAGATATTGCTGCTTGATCGCAAGGACTTATCTTCTTCACGTGCATCTCATTTTGTATGGGCCATAACAACTGTGTCTCCTAAGATGAACCTGGTCCTTCACTGAGTTCGTTTGTCATTCTTCAAAACTTCAACTGATCTTGGGCCAAAAAATTTCCCCTTTTTAATGATGACAAACTCTGTGCTTTTACTGATTACAGAACCTGCGGAACTCAGCTAAAATATCATCACTCGAAATTTTTTTCTTATTATTAAGGGTCAGATTTAATTAGGTCATAAACATCACTGTTCAGAAAATAGACACAATTTCTTTTAAAGCACAATATCTTCCCCCTTTTGGCATCATCAAAAAGTTGCATAAATATGTGAATCCCAGAATATTAATCATTACTCATGGCCACTGGGGCAACTGCAAGTGAAAGCATGCTTTAGTTAATCAAAAATCAACTTGACAAAAATAACTATTAAGAGAAGAATCATCACAAAACAAGAGAAATACAAATTTTCATTGATAAGGCAGTGGTTCTACAATACAGTCCACAAAAAGAAAGAACAAAAACTACCAACCATGAGCAAAAACAAGAAAAATCCCTAATCTGGGTCACTGGGGGGGGGGGGTAATTGAAATGGTTCAGAACTAGGACAAAGATGGCTAGGGTTTTGAAGAACTAGAGGGTTGGGATCGGAGTAGGTTGAGCATTGTTTGTATCATCCCTTCACTCTTTTCCTTTTCTTTTGCTAATTCTGCCTTCAGCCCATTTCTTTCTTCTTCCAATTCAACTAAACGAGCCTGAAGCCTAGCAATCTTAGCATCTTTGGTCCCACGTTCTTGCATCAAAGCTCTAACTTTGCTATTCACTTGAGTTTTCACTGATGAACCAGGTTCAACAGGGGCAACACTTAGCAGATAATCACAGGCCTGGAGAGTCTTGATTCCAAAGTGCTCCTTACTGGAGGCATTTTCCCACTTCTTAAAAGGAACGTTCAGCCTGTCCAGTACAGTTGTCAGAATGAATCCGTAAGGAGTAGCATGAGCCTTTGAACCATTTACGACTCTGTCCAGCAATTTGACTATGAAAGCAGGCCAATTGATTGGTATACCCCTCACAAGACACTCCATGAGAATCAGGTCCATGTAATTTGCAGTGTGCCTCCTCTCTTGTCTAGGCAGTAGACATTTGTTCACAAACTCAAAGAGCACTTTATGCTCTGGCTTCATTTCACTCTTTTGAACAAATCGTGCTTCGGGCACCTCTTCAGCATCCTTTGTGTTACAAAAGTTCCTGGTAATTTGAAGTGCTGTGGGCAGATCATCTAGACAAGGCCACCTTTGTCTAGTGTAATCATTATAGCCCTTACTTGGGATGTCTAGAATCCTGCCCAGCTCTAGTGCATCAAACTCCACCATCACACCTTTCACTATACTGGTTACTCGCCCATTTTCCACAGAGCCATTAGCCATAAATTCAATTAGCTCTCTTCTGGCTGGTCTTCCATCCATCTGAAGGACCATGTCCTTCCAGCCCTGTACACCTAAAGCATCTACCAGCCTAACCATGCCTGGCTCCTCCAGGTCTTACAGCAGCCTTCCCTTTAATATCTTCCTCCTGCTAAAAATAACAAAAATGATCTTGCTCTTGTTCAGAGTCATACTCTTCTTCTTCTCCACTCCACTCTTCATCTTCTTCTTCAGTAATTTTCACTTGTTTTCCCTTTACAGTAGACCTTGTTCTTTTAGCCAAAGAAGTTTCAGCAGCCATAGATTTTTAAGACTTCTTTGCAGGAGTCTTGGTTCTTTTTGGTTTGACAGTGGGAGCCTCTTCTTCAGTTGTGCCTCTCTCTTGATGGACCAGGTCCATCTCCTCCTCTTCTTCTACAATAGCCTCAGTACTTTCTACTACCTTTTACTTTCCTTTTTCCTTCTTCTTTTTCTTACTCTTCTCTAATGCTTCCTGTAGTTCTGCTTCACTTTGTCTTACTTTACTCCTTGTAGTTCTTCCCCTAGGTAAGTAGCAGCAGTCTTGGGAGATGTTACTTTGCTTTTCTTTGAGGGTTTGTCAGCAACTGGGGTCTTTTGTGAAGACGCCTTGCACTTCTTTGGGTCATAATTGGCCCCCACTTTCTTTAGAATATCTGCTAAAGTCTCCTCCACAGAAGAACCAAGTTCTTCTTGTTGCTCACTCATCTGAACAAGTCCCTCAGCAGCTTTTCCTGATCCGCTTCCCCCTGACTTCAAGCCACCTTCTTCTCCACCACCACATATAGAAAGAACCTCCCCTTTCTTTTTCTTTCTCCTCCTACTAGTCTCAGCCCCTTCAACATTTTTCACAGAACCCACAAGCACAAACCTACTATCTACATTCTCAGCTATATCAAAAAATACATAACAGGTGTTTAACTCTCTTGGGTTTTCTTGACTCTTGTCATTGTCAGACGACCCAGGTTCTTCTCCTTCACTAGCAGAGATGAACTTTTCAGACTCAGAGCTTGAGTGGGATTCTTCAGATGAAACCTCGTTTCTTTGACTAGCCTTTAATTTCCCATTCAAGGCTTTTCTGAGAGGACCGGATGCTATAGTTTTTCTGGCTAACATCTTTTGCTGGCGAAATCTGGGTTTTGGGCTTTCAACTGGAGGTGTTGATGATGAGGTATTAGAGGAAACATGTGGGGGAGTACCAGGATTGTCTTGAGGATTAGTCATGGCGGATAATTTCTGGAAATCTTTTGGGGATTTTTGTAGAAGCAAAGGGTTTATCAGAAGTATTATAGAGGTGAATAACGGTTATTAGTGATGAGAGAATGTTTGGAGTGTATTTAAAGAGGGATCATGATTAAGCCTGTAATGGCTGCTTTTTCAGAGGTCAATTAGGAGTCTAATCAAATTAGAGTTCCAGTCTCTTTAGAGATTAATGAGTGACGCTAGTTTTTAGGAAAAAATCCCGTTTTATTTAGACTCCTAGGATAATGAAACTGGTTCAATGCTCAACGGATAGAATTTATGAAAGTTTGGTGTAATTAGGACTTCTGCTCATGATTGATAATTTTATCTTTCTAATTGTGCAAAGTATAGAAACATACCTGAGCTTTCTTATGAGCATATACTGATGAACCAGGTTCTTCAAGTAAAACTTCTCTTGATCATGCCTCAAATGTCAGAATAGAAAAAATTTGTAAGAGATTAAGGATTCATATAAACACATGTCACAGGAGTATACTAATCAAAGTATGAGACTGAGTAAGAATTGATCTAGATATTTACATTGAATTAAGAACTCCTAACCAATTTTTTTTTCCTTTTAAATTTTTTTTTTCATATTATTTTTTATTGTGCATTCTGAACTGGACCTTTTAGGTGATCTTAATCATCCCTAATTCCATCTTGTTCCTTTCAAAGTTTTCTCTACTCAGTGTTGTAGTGAAGATGTCAGCTATTTGTTTATCAGTAGCACAAAATTTTATGGAGATTAACCCTTTCTCATAGTTATCTCTTAAGAAGTGGTGTCTAACATCTATGTGCTTGGTCCTTTTATGATGAACATGGTTCTTTTTCATACTTATAGCACTAGTGTTATCACAGAATATTGGTATGCATCCCACTTCTATACCAAAGTCTACAAATTGTTGTTTGATCTACGGTAGTTGAGCACAACAAGAAGCTGCAGCCACATACTCAGCTTCAGCAATAGATAGGGCTACTGAATTTGTTTTTTGGTAGCCCATGATACAAGACATGAACCAAGAAAGTGAGCCATACCTGAGGTGCTTTTTCTATCCACTAGGAAACCTGCATAGTCAGCATCAGCATAACCTACTAGATTGAAATTACTACCTTTAGGGTACCATAGACACAATTCAGTAGTCCCCTTTAGATATCTCAATATCCTCTTGACAGCAGTTAAGTGAGACTCTTTAGGATTAGCTTGGAAACGAGCACAAAGTCCTACACTGAAAACAATGTCAGGTCTGCTGGCAGTAAGATACAAAAGTGAACCAATCATACCCCTATACAACTTTTGATCAACAGATGAACCAGGTTCATCAACATCTAATTTAGTGGCTGTTGCAATAGGTGTATCTATTTCTTTAGAATCTTCCATTTTAAACTTCTTGATTAGTTCTTTTGTATACTTCTACTGATGAAACATGGTTCCATTTGGACTTTGTTTGATCTGCAAGACTAGGAAGAAATTTAGTTCATCCATCATACTCATTTCAAACTCACTTCCCATTAATTTTGCAAAGTCCTTACTCAACCTTTCAGTAATGGCCCCAAAAATTATGTTATCAACATATATCTCTACAACAAGAAGGTCTTTACCTTTTTCCCTTAGGAACAAAGTGCTATCAATTTTACCTCTTTTGTACCCATGCTCCAATAGGAATTTTGATAGTCGTTCATACCAAGCTCTTGTGGCCTATTTGAGCCCATATAGAGCTTTGTCCAGCTTGTACACATGCTCAGAACATTCCTTGCTTTCAAATCCCGGAGGTTGTTTCACAAACACTTCCTCCTTGAGGTAGCCATTTAAGAAAGCACTTTTGACATCCATCTAATGGAGAGTGAATTCCATATGTGCTGCAAAGGCAATGACAAGTCTGATTGCCTCTAGTCTTGCAACTGGGGCAAAGGTCTCATCATAGTCTATTCCTTCCTCTTGGCTGTAGCCTTGGACTACCAATCTTGCTTTGTTCCTTGTGACAGTTCCATCTTCATCAAGTTTGTTCCTAAAAACCCATTTGGTACCAATGACTGATCTGTCCTTGGGTCTTGGAACTAGGTGCCAAACTTTACTTCTTTCAAACTGGTTTAGCTCATCCTGCATTGCATTTACCCAATCTTCATCCTGCAAAGCCTAAAAATATTTTTAGGTTCAATAATAGATAGAAAAGCATCAAAAGCACACAAATTCTGTAATTGTGATATGGTTTTGACTCTAGATGTTGGATCAGTGAGAATGTTCTCAATGGAATGAGAACTTTGATACTTGTGAGATTTTACAACCAACTGGCTTCTGCTGGATGTTTCAACAATTTGATGAGGAACAGGTTCATGAGCAAGTTCTTTTAAGGGGTTTATTTCAGTTCCCTTTTGATTTCTTCCCCCTGTCAAGTTGCCCTGTAAGGATGAACCTATTCCATCACCTGTTCCTTCTGCAGGTACCACTTTGACTTGAGCTGATGCTTCAGTCAGATCTTTGACCAGTCCAATGGCTTAATCTTCTTGTTCCTGTCTCTCAGAAAGAATGTTAGTTTCATCAAATACTACATGCACACTTTCTTCAACACACATAGTTCTTTTATTATAAACTTTATAAGCTTTACTATGTGAAGAATATCCCAAGAATACTCCCTCATCACTTCTGGGATCAAACTTTCCTAGAGAGTCCTTTCCATTATTGTGCACATTGCACTTGCAACTAAAAGCCCTAAGATGGGATATGTTTGGTTTTCTCCCGTTAAGTAACTTATAGGGAGTCTTCTCTACTAGTGGTCTGGTCATGCATCTATTTATGATGTAGCATGCAGTGTTTACAGCTTCTGCCCAAAAAATGTGAGGTAATTTGCTAGATAATAACATTGTTCTGGCCATATCCTCAAGAGTTTTATTTTTCCTTTCAACTACACCATTTTGTTGTGGAGTCCTAGGGGCATAGAAATTATGATCTATGCCATTTTCATCACAAAATTCAGCAAACTTAGAGTTTTCAAACTCAGTTCCATGAACAGACCTAATGGATACAAGTTGATTTCCAATTTGTTTATGAGTTTTCCTAACAAATGCAGAGAATATGTCAAATGCTTCATCTTTAGAGGTTAGAAATAAAACCCAGGTGAATCAGGAATAGTCATCAACTAGCACCATTACATATTTCTTTCCACCTCTGCTCATGATTCTCATTGGACCAAATAGATCCATATGAACTAGTTCTAACGTCTTGGACGTACTCACCATTTTTCTTGGTTTTAAAGGATGACCTTACCTGTTTCCCCCTTGCACATGCCTCACAAACTTTGTCTTCCTTGAACTTGATATTAGGTAAACCTACAACCAAGTCCTTGGAGACTAATTTGTTTAGCTGATTTAGACTAGCATGACCAAGTCTTTTGTGTCATAGGAGGGGATCATTAACTAACACGCTTAAGCATGTGAGTTCATTTTCTGAAAGAGTTGACAAATCTACAATATAAATATTGTTACCTCTTTTTCCCTGCAAAATAATTTTCTCAGTGATAAGATTAATCACAAAGCACTTGGCGGAGGTAAAAGCTATAAGGTTACCTCTGTCACACAGTTGTGACACACTTATTAGGTTATATTTCAAACCATCTATCAGGTAGACATTCTCTATGGAATGAGAATCAGTCTTGCCTACCTTACCAACCCCAATGATCTCACCTTTCTTTNCTTTCACTTGAACCTACGAAATGAAATCAGGGGTTAGTCTTAGGAACCCAAACTAGTTTGGGTCCCTTTCTATAGGAAAAAGGATGGATTAAATTACTTCTTGCCCATTCAGGAAATTTATGCTTTTCTTTAACAAAAGACTTGTTCCTTTAACTGGCCTTCTCTTCTGCATTGCATTCATATTTGTAATGGCCAGTCTTGCCACAGTGTGTGTAGATTTTATTTTCAATAAGAGTGAGGTATTTGCTTTTTGGATCCCATTTAGGAGCTTGAGTTCCATAGACAAGTCCTCTTTTGTTACTGCTATGATGCTCTTGCAACCAAGAGAGAGCATCAAATGCTTTGTTCCACTTGCAAGTTCTGTCTAGTTCATGTTTTACCTTTCCTAGATCTTCTTTTAAGATTTTGATGAATTCATATTTCTTATATAATTCATCCTTCATTTTTCCTAAATTTTCTTCTAGGGTAAGATATGTGTGATAAGCTATCTTCTTTCCTGTTCCTAATTTCAGTTTCAGATTTTCAGATCTAAGTTCTAGGACATTCTTGTCAAGTTCAAGAACTTGGTTCTTCAACTCAGCATTTTTTTATCACTCTCATTGGCCCTAGACTCTAGACTTTTACATTTAGCTTTTAAAATCACACATTCCCTAGACAGAACTTCCTTCTCATTATTAATTATCTTAGACTCATCAATTAAGTCAGTTAAGAGTTTAGCTAGCCTTTCTTTAGATAACAATTTGATCTTGTCTTTGAGATAAAGAATACTTACCTCTTGTTCATCCTCTGATTCTCCAATGGCCATTAGAGATTGATCCTCCTCAGCTTTATCTTCAGAGTCCTCATCTGATGTTTCTCCCCATGCAGCAACCATAGCCTTAGTTGAACCTTTTTTTCTCTTTGGCTGAACCTGTTCCTTCTTTCAGCTCTTTCTTTCTTCCACTCAATCTCCTATTGAGGAAAATTTTTGATCATGTGATCAGTCTTACCACACTTGTAGCAGCCTTCGTTGGTCTGTTTCTCCGGAGCTCTTGTTTTGTTAAAGTTTGTACTTCTTGAAGCACCCTTTCCTCTCATCAGATACTTCTTGAAATCCCTAGTGATCGTAGCTACTTCATCATCTTCCAAATCTGCACCTTCAGTGATTTTGAGAGCTAGACTTCTCTCCTTTTTGGGGGTATCCATCTTCATTGTTTGTCTCCTCATTTCATAGGCAGCTAAGTTCCCAATTAGTTCATCTAGCCTGAGGGTAGCAATATTCTTAGAGTCCTGAATGGTGGTGATCTTGCTTTCCCAAGTGACTGGCAGAAATCTTGTCAGAATCTTTTCAACCTTGTCTTCTTCAAGGATGGTCCTTCCAAGAGATTCAGCTCCTTAGTCTGAGTGGTGAATCTAGTATACATCTCCTAGATAGTTTCTCCTTCCTTCATAGTGAAATTCTTATATTGAGAGTACAGAAGAGTTCCTTTTGACCTTTTCACTTGAGGTGTTCCTTCATGAGCCACTTGTAGAGTGTCCCATATCTCCTTAGTAGTTGTACAGCTTTGGATCCTGTTGTACTCATCTCGTCCTAGACCATACACTAGCCACTTCTTGGCTTTAGCATTTTTCTCCCATTTCCTCAGATCCTCTGCAGTACAATCATCCCTTGTTTTTGGCACATCAATTCCTTCTGCATTCTTCTTAGTGGTAGCTAGGGGACCATCAGTAACTATATCCCAAAGCTCATAGTCTTCCCCTATGATATGATCTCTCATTCTGTTCTTCCACCAAGAGTAATACAAACCATTGAAATGTGGAGGTCTGGCAGTGGATTGCCCTTCCCAGTTCCCAGGTGGTGCACTCATTTTTGATCTTCTCCTAAGGTGTTAGCCTCTTCAAGGATANCTACTATTTGCGGAATTAAAATACAAAAATAAAGAACACAAAGATATTTACGTGGAAAACACCTGGCTCAAAAGATGAAAAAAAACCATGAGCTACTACTCAGTAGGATTTTCCCAAACTTCCACTAAAATCAATGAGCCAAAATAACATTTACAAAACTCTTTGTAAACCTAAGGATTAACTCTAATCCCAGTGTAGCACACAGCCTCAACTGTTGCAACACTTTCAAGTTAACTCTAACTTGAATACTCAACGCACCTAATACAATTGCTTCTAAGAAAGCTGGAATGGTACAATGTTAAAACACCTACTACAATTGAACTAGAAATAAAGAAAAACACAACGGAATTGGTTCTTTACACTTAGTTCTTGTAGCTTCAGATTTGCACACTTGTATCACACACAAATTGTTTGCAAAAATCGCCTAGCTCTTTTGCTCTCAATTTGGTTTAACTTCAGCTTATGTGCAATCACTTGTAAAAGAGAACAATCGTTATATTTATAAAGCTAGTAATCAGAGTTTGATAAGAACTTGAATTGTGGATCCTTTATCAATTCGAGTCCAAGAACATCTCTAAATCCTAATCCATATTCTTGATCCGGATATAATCTCTTTTCATAAGGAGACTTCAAATCCTTATCCTATATGCAATCTTTTCGATCAGTTTAGAAGATATTCATCAAGATATTGCTGCTTGATCCCAAGGACTTATCTTCTTCACGTGCATCTCATTTTGTATGGGCCATAACAACTGTGTCTCCTAAGATGAACCTGGTCCTTCACTCAGTTCGTTTGTCATTCTTCAAAATTTCAACTGATCTTAGGCCAACACAAGGTAATTTCGAGCCCTTACCCGATCTCTGGTAATGTAAACTAGTACAATATGAGTTATCCGCTCTAGGTGCCCTAACGTACCTTAATGCATTAGGTAGCGACTCTTTCATTCCCAACTCTCTACCCTCTCAAAAAGAGTGGTCCCAAAAATGTCGAAACCCAATTTCATGAGAAAAGGGGGCACGACACTAGGTAATTCTTCACGTGCCGAGCAACACATCAGCCACTTGAGGCCAATAATAAGCACGACGCAACAATGCCACGGTGCGTTCTTCACCTGGATGGCCAGCCCACAAAGTATCATGGCATTCCATCAGAAGAGTCTTTCAGAGATCTCCTCTTTTAGGAACATAAAGTCGGTTCCCTTTCACCTTCAGGAACCCATCTTTCATGTAGAACTAGCTAGTCTTGCCCTGTCCTACCGAATCGACCAAATAATATGCAGCATGATCCTGTATGAGTAGATTTTGTATCTGATCTTTTCTAGTAGCCGCCACTTTTCTCCCCCTTAGGGTGGCGAGTAGGTGCATCGATGCTAGGTCCACCCTCCGATTAAGTGCATCAGCAACTTGGTTTGTCTTCCCACTTCGGTACTCCAAGTTGAAGTGAAATTCCACTAGGAGTTCTTGCCACCTGGCCTGTCATCCATTAAGTTTTGGCTGGGTCATGAAATGACTGACACACGTATTATCCACTTTGACAACGAATGGGGTTCCTAAAAGATAGTGCCTCTAAAGGCATAAGCAGTGGATGACAGCCAAAAATTCTTTTTCGTGAGTTGCGTCTCCTTCAACTTCTGACTCTCATACGCAACTAGATGCCCCTATTGTAGCAATACCTTGCCTAAAGCATAGTTAGAGGCATACGTTTGTACTTTGAATGGCTTGGCCAAATTAGGAAGGGCCAAGATGGGGATACTAGACATAACCATTTTCAATACGTTGAAGGCCTCCATTCGTCTGGGACCCCAATCCCAAGGCATGGCTTTCTTTAGGAGTTCTGCCAATGACATTGCAATGAGAAAATAATTTTTCAAAAATCGCTGATAGAAGTTGCACGGGCCAAATTACTCCCTCAAGGCGTGGATAACCTTAGGCGGAAGCCAATCTACGATAGCCTGAATCTTCTGTTGGTCTATCTTGATTTTCCCTTTCTCGATGAAATATCCGAGGAAGTCAATATGTTTTTGGGCGAAGGGGCACTTGGATAGCTTCAAATATAATTCGTGCTCCCACAGTCAGGCTAGAACCTTCTACAGGTGCTCCAGGTGTTCCTCCAATGTTTTGCTGTATACCACAACATTGTCAAAGTAGACCAGTAATAATTCGTGAATGTACTCTTGGAAGACTAGGTTCATCAGGGTGCAAAATGTGGTTGGAGAATTAGCCAGGCTGAATGGAATGACCAGAAAGTTGTACGCCTCTAAAATATGGCTGTATACCACTAAGAATTCATCAATGTACTCTCGGAAGACTTGGTTCATCAAGGTGCAAAATGTGGCTGGAGAATTAGTCAAGCCGAATGGCATGATCAGGAAGTTGTACGACCCATATGTTGTCACATAGGTTGTCTTGCATTCGTCTCCCTCCGCAATCAAAACTTGTTAATAACCTGTCTTCAGGTCTATTTTGGTGAACACTGTATTACTACCCAGTCAATTGAACAAGTCTTCCATTAGCAGAATATGATACTTGTTCTTTACAGTGATTTTAATGAGGGCCCGATAATCCATATAGAGTTGTAGGGTGCCATCCTATTTCTTTTGGAACATCACAGGGGACCTATGAGGGGAATTGGAGGGCACAATGATCCCCGTGTCCAGCATTTCTATCAACTGTCTCCGAAGCATGGCGAGTTTGGGTTTTGACATTCTGTAAGACTGTCACAACCCGTAATTCCCACCCTCGAGATCGTGATGGCACCTAATATTTTACTTGCTAGGCAAGCCAATGATAGAATAGTTTTTTTTATCCATTTTTAACAAAACAAACTAACTGATACCAATTGAATTAAAATAACTGAAATAATGTTCGAAAAGTCATAGCAATTACAATATCTAGATACATCCCCAGATCTAGTGTCACAAGTGTATGAGTGACTAGAATAATATAGATAATAGTATGAATGAAAATAAAACTGTTTGAAAAAAATAAACAAGTAGGATAAAGTAGAGCGGCATGAAACCCGATCCCACTGTACAAACGCGATCCTCCCTTATTTCACCATATCAATATCAATAATAACAAGTAATATCTGTTGCGGCGCACACACTGATCCCACCATATAATCAGAATCAATATCATAATCATCCCTTATTTAATTCACCATATTTATCCTCCCTTATTCCGTCTGTTGCGACGTGCAATCCGATCCCACCATGTAAATATCAATCCTTCCTAATTTTACTTGCTGCGGCATACAATCCGATCCATATACACAAACCAATAAATGAAATCAATTCAACAATTCGAATCACAAGAATCTCTATGATCAACAAATATGAAAGCAGAGCCATAAATTAAATCTCGTACCAAATTAAGAATCACTATAATTAACACTAAGCAGCAGGACAAGTAAATTAAATGATAACTAAAGGGTACAAGTAAGCCAATTAAGGCAAGTAGCAGTTAATCATGGAGGCATGGGAGAAACTAACATTTTTAATACTATAATAATAAATGACAAGTAACAAATTAAGGCATAAGAAGCAATTAAAGCATGTGACAGTTAAGACATTAAATAAAATAATTATTAAAATGCGGGAAAGCATGGAAATAAGTATTTTGACGGAGTATATACACTTATCACCTCACATATATGTTTCTACAAATGTAATTCGCATAGCGCATAGTTCAAAGGTTCGTAATTGCCTCAAATCAAGGTTAGATCCAACGCATACCTCATTCCGCAGGAAAATCAAAGCTCTAGCGGGGCCTTTCCTCTAAGATCCATCTCCAAACCAATCGGATCAAAACAAAATCAACTCAATAGCATCAAATAAGGCTAGGTATATCAATTACAATACATAAAGTTAAGATCTTTACATTTTTCCAAAAAAGTCAGCAAAAGTCAACCTCGACCCACTTGGTCAAAACCCGAGATTCGGATCAAAACACCTTTACTATTTCACTCCGAGACCGAACATGCAATTAGTTTCAAAATTCGACCTTAATTTGAGGTCTAAATTCTAAATATACAAAAAAAAACTAATTCTTCCCAAATCCATAATTTTCTACCATGAAAGATCATAAATTAAGGTTACAAATTAGTTGGTAATGATGGAAATGGAAGAAACAAGTCAAAGTACGCTAACCTTTGAAAGGATGATTAAATTTCTCCTCCAAATCTCCTCTAGGCCAAGATCTAACAAAAAGATAGTGAAAATAATGGGTGAAATCCCGTGTTTGATATGTTTTAAGGTATGTGTGTCAAGCCTTCTTCTTGTTTGCGAAGGGCCTGCCGCGTTTGCGATGCACAGCGGCCCAATTAGAATTTGCGTTCGCGAGAAGTCATTCGTGTTTGCGATGGCTCTTCCCCCTGGCCACTGCGTTCTCGACCCAATGGTCGTTCGCGTAGAATATAACCCAGTACCCTCACCCAGGTCCATATCCCTACACATTTGCGAATGGTAAATCCCCTATTGCTATGTGTTCGTGACCTAGCTATCATGTTCGCGGTGAAGAGAACCACCCTAGCCCCAGTTTCCCCTTTGTGATCGCAAGAGTGGCTTCGTGATCGCGAAGGAAAAAGCATCAACTGACAGTAGACTTCAAGAAAACTAGAAATTCTAAGTTCAAAATGGTTTGTAGCCTATCCGAAACTCATCCGATCCCTCGAGGCTCCAAACCAAACATGCACACAAGTCCAAAAAGATCATAGGAAATTGCTCGCGCAATCAAAGCACTAAAATAACACTTGGAACCATGAATTAGACACCAAAGCAAATGAAATTTTTAATGAAACTTAAAAACATGCAATTTTTCAACTGGAATTCCGAATCATGTCAAATCAACTCTGTTTTGTACCAAATTCTGCAGACAAGTCATAAATACTGTAATGAACTTATATCGAGTTCTGGAACTGAAATCCGAAACCAGTAGCAACAAAGTCAACTCACGGTCAAACTTAAGAATTATTTAAAACTTTAAACTTCTAGTTTTCAACAAATTTTGGTACATCACGTTAGGGGCTTCTAAATTTGTTGATTCCCTGCATACGCCCAAGTTCCAAATCATGATAAGGACCTACTGAAACCATCAAAACACTAATCCGGTTCCGTTTACATAAAATATTGACCGTAGTCAACTCAAATGAGTTTTAAGGCACGATTTCACATTTTCATCAATTTTCTCATAAAAACCTTCCGAAAAAAGGACAAGGACCATGCACGTAAATCAATGACGGCTAAATTGAGCTATTCAAGGTCTCGAAACATAAAAATAAAGGGTAAAACTATAAATGACCTATCGGCTCTTTAGATTCTCCACCTCTAAAGAAAACAGTCATCCCCGACCGGACATTAAAAGGTACCTGGACTGATGAAAAGGTATGGATATCTAATTCGCATGTCCAACTCGGACTCCCACGTGGGTACCTTGATCGGCTGACCTCTCCACTGCACTCAAACTGAAGGATAACTCTTAGACCTCAACTATCGGACCCGTTGGGCTAGAATAGCCACCAACTCTTCCTCATAAGTCAAATCCTTGTCCAATTGGACTGAGCAGAAATCATACACATGGGACGGATCACTGTGATACTTCCGGAGCATGGACACATTGAACATCGGATGGAATACTGGTAATCTAGGTGACAATGCGAGCTTCTAGGCCACCTCGCCCACTCTCTCAAGAATCTTAAAGGGTCCAATATACCTAGGGCTCAACTTTTCCTTCTTTCTGAACCTCATCACGCTCTTCATTAGTGAAAATCGGAACAATACCCTCTCTCCAACCATTAATGCAACATCACAAACTCTACGATCGGCATAACTCTTCTTCCTAGATTGAGCGGTGCGAAGTTGATCCTAAATAATCTTGACTTTATCCAAGGCATCTTGTACTAAATCTGTACCCAACAACCGAGCCTCCCCCGGCTCGAACCATCCAATTGGCGAAAGGCACTACCTCCCGTATAATGCCTTTTAGGGAGCCATTTGAATGCTCGACTTGAAGCTGTTGATATAGGAAAACTCTGCAAGTGGCAAGAATTGATCCAAAGAACCCCCAAAATCCATAACGCAAGCACAAAACATATCTTCCAATATCTGAATAGTACGCTCAGACTTCCCGTCCGCCCGGGGGTGAAATGATGTACTCAACTTCACCCACATGCCTAACTCACATTGTACAGCCCTTCATAAGTGCGAGGTGAACTACGTACCTCGATCAGAAAAGATAAACACGAGCACACTATGAAGATGAATGATCTCGCAGATGTAGATTTCAGCTAAGCGCTCCAAAGATTAGGCAACTATCACTGGGATGAAATGTACCTACTTGGTCAACCTGTCCACAATGACCCATACCGTATCGAACTTCTTCGTAGTGCTTGGGAGTCCAACAACAAAATACATACTGATACACTCTCACTTCCACTCAGGAATCTCTAACCTCTGAAGCAAACCACCAGGCCTCTAATGCTCGTACTTTACTTACTAACAATTTAGAAACCGAGCTACATTTGCAACTATATCCTTCTTCATCCTCCTCCACAAATAATTCTATCGCAAGTCCTGATACATCTTGGCGGCACTCGGATGAATAGAATATCGCAAAATGTGGGCCTCCTTAAGAATAAACTCACGAAGCCCACCATGTTGGGCACACAAATACGACCCTATATCTGCAAAACTCCATCATCTCCAAGAGTAACATGTTTGGCACCACTGCCGCACTATGTCCACAAGGAAAAGCAAATGGGGTTCGTCATACTGACGCTCTCTGATGTGCTCATACAAGGAAGACCAAGCGACTATTGAAGCTAGCACGCGACCGAGCTCTGAAACATCTAACCTCACAAACTGATTGGTTAAATCCTGAGAATCTGCTGAAAGCGATCTCTCACCAACTTGGATATACGCAAGGCGACCCATAATACTACCTTTCTACTCAAGGCATCGGCCATTACTTCCAGGGATGATACAAAATGATAATACCATAGTCTTTTAACAACTCCAACCACCTCATCTGGATCAAGTTGAGATCCTTTTTCTTGAACAAATACTGTAGACCTCGATGATTTGTGAATACCACACACGACACACAGTAAAGATTGCCTCCAAATTTTCAGTGCGTGAACAATGGCTGCCAACTCTAAGTCATGAACAGGGTAATTCTTCTTGTGAACCTTCAATCGACGCGATGCGTATGCAATCACCCTGCCATCTTGCATCAATATTGCACCGAACCCAATACGAGATACATCACAATACACCATGTAGGATCCTAAACCTATGGGCAATACCAATATTGGTGCCGTAGTCAAAGAAGTTTTAAGCTTCTAAAAGCTCAACTCACATTCATCTGACCATTTGAACGGGGCACCCTTCAAGGTCAATGTAGTCAATGGGGCTGCTATGGATGAAAACCCCTCCACAAACCGGTGATAATAAGCCGCCAAACCGAGGAAACTCCGGATCTTCATTAACTGAAGTAGGTCTAGGCCAATTCTGAACTGCCTCAATCTTCTTAGGATCTACCTTTATGCCCTTTGCCAATACAACATGACCCAAAAAGGCGACTGAGACTAATAAAAACTCACAGTTTGAAAACTTGGCAATAACTGGCTATTTCTTAGTATCTGAAGTACAATTCGAAGACGCTGCTTATGCTCCTCTCGAGTCCTGCGGACACCAGGCAGCTACCTCGATGACTCCGACAGATGAACTAGGCAGCAACAACAAACTCAGCTATGCCTCCTGGATCCCTGTATCTGCACACAAGGTGCAGGGAGTAAAGTGAGTACTCCAACTCAGTGAGTAATAGCAATAAATAATAACTGAAAGTAAGAATTCTCGTAGAAACACTACACAGTTCTATATCCAACAGTAAAAGCAGTAAACAACAGCTGAACAGGGAAAACAAGTGAAAATCTCTCAAAGTCTGGCAAATTACCAACACTGCTGCGGCGCGCAGCCTGATCCAATAATAGAATATACTGCTGCGGTGCGCAACCCGATCCAATAATAATATACACTGCTGCGGTGCGCAGCCCGATCCAATAATAATAGTCGACTGCGCTCACTAGGGGTGTGTGCAGACTCCGGAGGGGCTCCTTCAGCCCAAGAGCTATAATACTGCGGCGTGCAGTCCGATCCATATAATATATCACTGCGGCGTGCAGTCCTATCTGTATAATATATATACTACTGCGGCGTGCAGTCCGATCCATATAATATATATACTACTGCGGCGTGCAGTCCGATCCAATACATGTATATGTATATACTGCTGTGGCGTGCAGCCCGATCCTGTATATATCAAATACCCTTACTATGGGGTCCTTGACCCCTCTCAGTCAATAAGACTTGGCCTCTCGGGCCCACTCAGCTAAGACGGGGTTTCCAACCCCAAGTATTTCTCATTTAGAGTGAAAATTGCTAAAACCGGTTCATATTATGTTTTACAGTTAAGGATATGACTGAGAGTATGTTTTCAACAGGTAAAGTGAGGTCAATTAGCTCAACATGCCCCCTAAGGGTTCTACAGATCGGCACAAGGCCCCAAACATGGAAACTAGCCCAAATTAGACAGATATAAGCTCAGTTTCAGTCAAAAGTACTGTAGAGTCATCAATCGGGATGGACCGAGTCCAAATCCCTAGCAGTAACATCACCATGCTCATCATACGATGCGTATCTCATCTCAACATAGCACCACATAGTGCAAATACGGGGTTTCCAACCCTCAGTACATCATTTATAACCATTACTCACCTCAATCCGGGCGGAATCCTAGCTCGCCTTGCGCTTCCCTCGCAAATTGACCTCCTCGAGTGAAGAATCTGACCAAAACCACAAGGAATACATTATAATAAGCTAATGGGACATAACCCAATTGAAAGAACTCGAAAAACACCCAAAAACACGAAGTTGGCAAAACCCGAGCCCCGGGCCCACATCTCGAAAAATTATGAAATTAACATCACCGGCTTCCTTATCTCGCCACGAGTTCATACATACCAAATTCACAAAAATCGGAGTCCATTTGACCCCTCAAATCACTAGTTAAAACTCTTTCAAATTTCAAGCCCTAACCTCCATTTTTAGCCTTAATTCACTTGAATTTTCAGTATAAATCCATGTTTTTACACCATAACAACATAATCTAAGACCAAGAATCCATACCTGATGAAGACCCTCGAAACCCTCTTCGAAATCGCCCAAAATCTCCTTAGTCCGAGATGAAAATGTTGAGTTGCTTCTAAAATTCACGAAGTTGAAATTTAATATCCTCTGAACAGCAGTTTCAGCTTCTACGATGCTTTTGTCGCTTCTGTGACACCGTTTTTGCAGTTATTTATCCATTTCTGCGGTTCTTCAATTTTTACCCAGGACCGCTTCTGCGGTCAACCAATCGCAAATGCGAGACCGCTTCTGCGGTCCGNCACTGAAGCAATATCCTTGGACCTCAGTTTTTGAACCTGTCGACTCAGAATAGCCACCGGCTCCACATCATATGACAAATCATCATCCAACTTAACCATGCTGAAGTCTAATACATGAGACGGGTCCCCAACATACTTACAAAGCATAGATACATGAAATACCAGATGCACACTAGACAAGCTAGGTGGCAAGGCAAGCTCATATGCCACCTCCCCAATCCTCCTGAGTATCTTAAAAGGCCCAATGAACCTTGGGCTCAGCTTCCCTTTCTTCCCGAACTGCATAACACCCTTCATGGGAGAAATCTTCAACAAGACCTTTTCGCCTACCATATAAGACACATCACGAACCTTCCGGTCTGCGTAACTCTTCTGGCGCGATTGTGCTGTACGAAGCCTCTCCTGGATCAACTTCACCTTCTCTAAAGCATCCTGAACCANTGCTTTTGCGGAATATTCCAGGCCCCTCAAGGACCGCTTCTGCGACCCTATAGTCGCATCTGCGAAACCGCTCCTATGGCTCCTTTTCCGTAGATGCGGAAATACCAGAAGCCTGAAGATCAGACCTGCTGCATGCTTCCAAAATTCCCGTTTAACCATCCGAAATCACCCCGAGGCACCCGGGACCCCAACCAAAAACACCAACCTACTCCAGAACTTCATACGAACTTGTTCCAATCATCAAAACATGTCAAACAACACAAAAATCATCAATTCACCACGGATTCAAGCCTAAGTTAAACTAAAACTTTCGAAACTCACATTTGATCAAAAACCCGACCAAACGATGTNACAAGCGGCAAAAACTCATCCCATAAACCTCCAAAATCTATAACACAGGCACGTAACATGTCCTCTAAAATCTAAATAGTGCGCTCGGACTATCCGTCCGTCTGAGGATGGAATGCTGTGCTCAACTCCACCTGCATACCCAGCTCCCGCTGAAATACCCTCCAGAATTGAGAAGTGAACTGAGTACCTCTATCCGAGATAATAGACACTGG
>MU778463.1:36975-49636 GCA_026770625.1 Nicotiana glauca
GAGTACACCAGGATGTCATCAATAAACACAATCACAAAGGAATCCAGATACGGTCGGAACACACTGTTCATCAAATGTATGAACGCGGCTGGGGCATTAGTCAGCCCAAAAGACATAACTAGAAACTCATAATGCCCATATCTCGTCCTGAAAGTTGTCTTCATAATATCAGAATCCCTGATCTTCAGCTGGTGATAGCCTGATCGAAGATCAATTTTCGAGAATACCCTCGCTCCCTGGAGCTGATCAAACAAGTCATCAGTACGGGGTAGTGGATACTTATTCTTCACTGTTACCTTGTTCAGCTACCTGTAATCAATACACATTCTCATTGAGCCATCTGTCTTCTTCACAAATAAGACCCGTGCACCCCATGGTGACACATTAGGACGAATGAACCCTTTATCTTGGAGTTCCTGAAGCTGCTCCTTCAACTCAGCTGGTGCCATACGATAGGGAGGAATGGAGATAGGCTAATTTCTCGGCACCAAATCAATACCGAAATCAATATCCCTGTCCGGTGACGTGCCCGGCAGGTCTGCTGGAAACACATTTGGAAAATCCCTCTCAACGGGAACAGAATCAAGGCTAGGAGTCTCAACTCCAACATCTCTCACAAATGCCAAATATGATAAGCATCCCTTCCCAACCATTCGCTGGGCCTTTAAGAAAGAGATTACCCTGCTGGGTACATAATCAGTCATACCACGCCACTCGATCCTCGAAATACCCGGCATAGCCAATGTGACTGTCTTGGTGTGGCAGTCTAGAATAGCATGGCACGGAGATAGCCAATCCATGCCCAGAATAATATCGAAATCTACCATGCTCAACAGCAACTAATCAACTTGGGTCTCCAGACCCTCAATAGTAACAAGACAGGATCGATATACATGGTCCACAATAATAGTATTGCCCATCCGGGTAGATACGTGCACATGTAATGCAAGACACCCTCGGGTCGTACCCAAATAATGAGAAAAGTATGAAGATACATAGGAATAAGTAGATCCGGGATCAAATAAAAATGAGGCATCCCTGTGGCAGACTGAAATAATACTTGTGATAACAGAATCCGAAGCAATAGCATCTGACCGACCCTGAAGAGCATAGAATCGAGCCTGACCACCACCCGATCGGCCTCCCCCTTTGGGATGACCCCTAGATTCCTGACCCTAACCCCTAGCTGGCGGGGCGAGTGATGAAGATACTGGGCCAGAAGATGAGGGCTGGCCCCTCTGCTGAGTTGAACTGGATGCACGACGGGGACACTCCCTCCACATATGCCCGAACTCACCACACTCATAGCAACTCCCGGGTGCTGGGAACTGGGACTGATGGGAACCCCTCGCGCCAGAGTGGCTAGCTGATGCACTCGGCCGGGATGAACCCTGAACAGATGGGGCATGAGACAAACTCTGCACTGGAAGTGCACTAAGAGATGGCTGACTCTGCTGAGAGCCCTGATAACCCCGACCAGAAGATGACCCACGATACTCTGAGCGAACTGACTGATGAGGCCTGGAAGATCGACCTCTGCCCTGCTGAATCTGGCCCCTAGACGGAGCACCACTGAAGCTACCTGATCCTCGAGGCCTCTTGGCCTCCCTCTCCTCTCTCTCCTGACGGCGAGCCGTCTCAATATCACGAGCAATATCCACTGCATCCTCAAAGGTATGGCTCAGGATCCTCTCTCGAGTCATCAGAATACGGATGGGATAAACGAGTCCGTCCACAAACCGTCTAATCCGCTCCTGATCAGTCGGGACCATCCATGGAGCATAACGAGCCAACTCTGAGAATCTCACCTCATACTGCATCACAGTCATATCTCCCTGATGAAGCCACTCAAACTGCCTATGCAACTCCTCTTTCTGCGACCGTGGTACCCACTTCTCCAGAAAGATAGTGGAGAACTCCTGCCATGACAACGGCGCTGCACCTGCCGGCCTACGCCGAGCATATGCCTCCCACCATGTAAAGGCTGCTCCTAAGAACTGAAAGGTGGTAAATGATACCCCGCTCGACTCTAAGATCCCTGCTGTCCGAAGCAAACGTCGACACTTGTCGAGAAAACCCTGGGCATCCTCGCCCGGAACACCGCTGAAAGTAGGAGGTGAGAGCCTGCTGAACTTCTCAAGACGACGCTGCTCATCGTCTGGCATAACTGGAACCATAACATCCTGAACCGGTGCAACCGGCTGAACTGGGACAACTGGCTGAACTGGGGCAACCTGCTGAGCTGGTGGCACCTCTGGTGTCTGCAAACCCTGCACTACCTGCTCAGGAGTGCGAGCTGCGAGGGTCTGATGACCACCCCCGGTATGAGATGTAGCTGCAGCGGTAGTGGCCGAGACTGCCTGAGCCAGGCCTGTGCAAACTGATAAAATCTGAGCTAGGGCCTCCTGAAGACCCGAAATCAAAATAGGTACAGCCGGTGCCTGAGCAGGTGCTGCTGGAATCTCTACAGCTGGAGGCTGATCCTGAGTGGGGGCAACTGGTGGGTCAACTGGTGCTGCCCCTGCTACTCTGCCTCGACCACGACCACGGCCGCATCTACGGCCTCTAGTGGGTGGCAATGGTGGTCGTCCGCCACGTCCGGTAGTATGTGTTCTCGCCATCTGCGAGAGAATAGAATATAGAAGTTTAGTTCTCGGATCAACAAAGTCGCACAACAAGAATTTCAAGAATATGAAGTGTTTCCTAAAGGTTCTACAGCCTCTCAAGGATAAATATAGACGTCTCTGTACCGATCCGCGAGACTCTACTAAACCTGCTTAAGACTCGTGAGACCTAGTAACCTAGTCTCTGATACCAACTTGTCACGACCCAAACCCCAGTCGCGATGGCGCCCAACGCCTTGCCAAGCAAGCCCGACCATTTGAACATTTCCAACCCAATTATTAAACTTAAAATACCAATTAAGCAATGATTTTCGAACTGATAGTAATAGAAACAGTGCGGAATCCACAATAATAGTAATAACAGCCCATAACAGATCTGGCATCACGAGTCAGAGCCTCTAGATACAACATAGCAACATCCTATACATATGAAAGTCTAGATGCGGAAGTAAATAAAGATAAGGGGAGAAATCGGGTCCTACGGACACCAGGCAGCTACCTCGATGACTCCGATATATGAATGAGGCAGCAACAACAAACTCAGATATGCCTCCTGGATCGCTGTATCTGCACACAAGGTGCAGGGAGTAAAGTGTGTATTCCAACTCAGTGAGTAATATCAATAAATAACAACTGAAAGTAAAAATTCTCGTAGAAACACTACACAGTTCTATAACCAACAGTAAAAGCAGTAAACAACAGCTGAGCAGGGAAAACACGTGAACATCTCTCAAAGTCCCGCAAATTACCAACACTGCTGCTGCGCGCAGCCCGATCCAATAATAGTATATACTGCTACGGCGCGCAGCCTGATCCAATAATAATATACACTGCTGCGGCGCGCAGCCCGATCCAATAACAATAGTCGACTGTGCTCACTGGGGGTGTGTGCAGACTCCGAAGGGGCTCCTTCAGCCCAAGCACTATAATACTGTGGCGTGCAGTTCGATCCATATAATATATCACTGCGACGTGCAGTTCGATCCATATAATATATATACTACTACGGCGTGCAGTCCGATCTAATACATGTATATGTATATACTGCTGCGGCGTGCAGCCCGATTCTGTATATATCAAATATTCTCACTATGGGGTCCTTGACCCCTCTCAGTCAATAAGACTTGGCCTCTCGGGCCCACTCAGCTAAGACGAGGTTTCCAACCCCAGCTATTTCTTATTTAGAGTGCAAATTGCTAAGACCGGTTCATATTATGTTTTACAGTGAAGGATATGACTGAGAGTATGTTTTCAACAGGTAAAGTGAGGTCAATTAGCTCAACATGCCCCCTAAGGGTTCTACAGATCGGCACAAGGCCCCAAACGTGGAAACTAGCCCAAAATATACATATAAAAGCTCAGTTTCAGTCAAAAGTACAGTAGAGTCATCAATCGGGATGGACCGAGTCCAAATCCCTAGCAGTAACATCACCACGCTCATCATACGGTGCGTATCTCATGTCAACATAGCACCACATAGTGCAAATACGGGGTTTCCAACCCTCAGTACATCATTTATAACCATTACTCACCTCAATCCGACCAGAATCCTAGCTCATCTTGCGCTTCCCTCGCAAATCGACCTCCTCGAGTGAAGAATCTGACCAAAACCACAAGGAATACGTTATAATAAGCTAATGGGACATAACCCAATTGAAAGAACTCAAAAAACACCCAAAAACATGAAGTTGGCAAAACCCGAGCCCCGGGCCCACATCTCGAAAAATTATGAAATTAACATCACCGGCTTCCTTATCTCACCATGAGTTCATACATACCAAATTCACGAAAATCGGAGTCCATTTGACCCCTCAAATCACTAGTTAAAACTCTTTCAAATTTCAAGCCCTAACCTCCATTTTTAGCCTTAATTCACTTGGATTTTCAGTGTAAATCCACGTTTTTACACAATAACAACATAATCTAAGACCAAGAATCCATACCTGATGAAGACCCTCGAAACCCTCTTCGAAATCGCCCAAAATCTCCTTAGTCCGAGATGAAAATGTTGAGTTGCTTCTAAAATTCACGAAGATGAAATTTAATATCCTCTGAACAGCAGTTTCTGCTTCTGCGATGCTTTTGTCGCTTCTGCGACACCACTTTTGCAGTTATTTATCCATTTCTGCGGTTCTTCAATTTTTACCCAGGACCGCTTCTGCGGTCAACCAATCGCAAATGCGAGACCGCTTCTGCGATCCGTATGTCCGCTTTTGCGGAATATTCCAGGCCCCTCAAGGACTGCTTCTGCGACCCTATAGTCGCATCTGCGGAACCGCTCCTACGGATCCTTTTCCATAGATGCGGAAATACCAGAAGCCTAAAGATCAGACCTGCTGCATGCTTCCAAAATTCCCGTTTAACCATCCGAAATCACCCCGAGGCCCCCGGGACCCCAACCAAAAACACCAACCTACTCCAAAACTTCATACGAACTTGTTCCAATCATCAAAACATGTCAAACAACACAAAAATCATCAATTCACCATGAATTCAAGCCTAAGTTAAACTAAAACTTCCGAAACTCACACTCGATCAAAAACTCGACCAAACGACGTCCGAATGACCTAAAATTTTGCACACATATCCAAAATCACCTAACGAAGCTACTGCAACTCTAGGAATTCCATTCTGACCCTCGGATCAAAATCTCACCTAACAACCGAAATCCGCCAAAAATTCAAACTTTGCCAAGTCAAGCATAATTCTACACCGGACCTCCAAATTCAATTCCGATCGCTATCCTAAGTCACAAATCCTCCCCCGAAGCTAACCGAACCACTGGAACTCACATCCGAGCCCTCTAACTATATAGTCAACTTTCGATTGACTTTTCCAAAACAAGCTTCCTTCCAAGAGGCTAAGTGCCTCATTTCCAACTAAAACCAATCCAACTCTACCTGATCAGCTCAAATACTGATATTAATTCTTAGAGAAATATAATATGGGGGAAATGGGGAGGTAACTCACGTGACGACGGGCCGGGTCGTCACAGTTGGTTGTGGATTGGTCTTATGAGCTTCTTTAAATTTAGTAAAATTGTTCTATCATTTCAGCATTACTTCTATATGATTAGTTGATCCCTAGGTAGCCCTGTTAATCCTTGGTTGATTTTTTTTTATTCTGTGTTAATAATTCTTTTTAGTCCAGTTTAATTTTAATTAATTTTAGGTTTGGTTATAGCTGAATAGTTTGGCCTCTTAATTAACCATAGTCAATTGTTAACTAAGGTAAAAAGATTTGGGCGTCTGGTTTGGTCAGTAGTTTCAGGAAGTTTTCAGGGGTAGTTTGGGCATAGAAAAGGGTTGTTTTATGAAGAATAGTAAATTCAAAACTAAGATAAGGGTAGTATAAATATTATATAGTTAAAAGATCACCCTAGGGCCTTCTAGAATAGGACTTTAGTGTAGATTTTAGCAAACTTAGGGTATTAACTTGAGAAACAAGTCAGACATTGAAGGTTTAATAGGTGAAATCTGAAATTAAAAGAGGAAAAAAATGTGTGAAAGCTTCCAGAATATTCTGTCCCACTCCTTGCCTATAAAAGGCACCCCTAATGCGTTATTTAACAAGTTAGATACACCTGAAAATTCCCAAAGTTTCCAGACATCAAAATTCCCTCCCAAAGCTATTTTTCTTAAGATTTTTAGATCTGTATTTTGAAACTTAAACCTGCAAAAATCCAAAAATAGTAGAAAACAAAAAGAAAACAAAAAATATTTTACTATTTCATTGCTTATTTCAGTCATTCTCAAATTCCTATTTGTGTTCTCCATTCTCTGTTTTAAACTCGAGTTTAAAAGTAACTGAAGTTTAGCTGGTGTTCAATTCAAGTGAATTTGGTCCTATTAAGTGGGTTTCAGTTTGAATCTAGCTTAGCTAAAGGATCAAGGGTATTTCGAAAGGGGTTTTTGAGCTTCTGTGGGTTTGTTCATACTGTTTTTTGGAGTAGTTTATTGAGTTCTCTATTAGTTATTGAATTTTTTGTATTTTGAACTCACTCCCGAGCTGTTGATTATTGTACCTGGCTGTTGAGGCTTCCAGTTATTGCTGCTGATCCTATTTTCCTTTACCTTGCTAAATTCTAGGTACACCTATTGTAGACTTCAAGCATTGCAATAGAAATAAAAATGTTGCTCGTGTCCCTTACTTGATGACATTATTACTCATGACTCTGTTTGGATTATGTTGCGTAGTTTGTATTGAAGACTAATTTGTAAAGGTTATTGTTGAATTTAATTAAGATGGCTTGTATAATGGGGACCGTCTAGACTGCGTTTAATTTGTGCTGGATTGTTTTAATCTCAGACTGTTGGACACTTATTGTTTATAAATTGATAGCTTAAGCTCATGTATGTAATTAGGAAATAATAGGTTCTGTACTATTTTGTCTTACCTCATACAAGATACACCTGTCATTTAGGATCAGATTCACACTTGCACTTTCAGTATATCAATTCATAAAATCAGAATGGCATGTTTCACAGTACGTGCATAAGTCCTTGTTTAAGGCACGTTTCAGTAAAATCATTGCTCATCCATAGGCGTTCACATGTTTATGATTTCACTATTAGTATAATTTGTTTAAAATTAGGGCTTTAAAAATTAGGATTTTAAAGGCTTTACTGTTAAATGTTCATGATCTCAATATATTGTTCACATGTTCACTTTAGGATGAATTTGAATGTTAAACAAACAAATTGAATTAAAATGATTATCAGCGTTAAGTCTAAGCCTTGGCCCATGATCGCCAGTAGATTGGTTTTAAACCTTGTCTCTGGGCCTGCGTACTGTTGCATTCCAATTGGGCTAGGGTCATGTGGCCCAGGCGTTGTGCAGCCCGTACGGTCCTGTAATTTCGCTTTTATTTGGACTGAGTTTTGTTTTTAAAATTCAATGTTAAATTGCTAAAGGTTAATAAAATCTTACTAGGAACACGGGGCTTAATTTGCAAATATAAATTTGGGTTTCAAATTAGGTAGCGGGTTCAAATTAAAAGGGTCTTCTCCTTTGTTTGAATTCAGACTTCGCGACTTGACTTTATAAATGAAAATTAATTAGCCTTTATAGAGACAAATAAAAAAGGAATAAAAATAATAGTTTGCTTTTGGTTGGCCCTTAATAAATAATGAGATGAGCCTCTCCGAACAAAACCCAAAAATTGCGGGGCCCTTATTAATCGTCTACATAAATTATTTAGAACTTGGGGCGTGCGTTTAGCGAATTTCACGGCCTCCCACAAAGATAAAAAGACATTAGTCGCCTTAGGCACGTTTTTAATAATCTTGCCTTCTTAAATAAGGGTGTGCATTTCATGCGACCCAAATCCTAATCCAAAAACGTTGAATAAGAATGTGTCGAGGATCCGGGTGTATTTCATGTGACGTGATCCGAAAACACGTTCTTAAATGGCGTTCACTTTCGCAAAAATAATTAAAAAGTGGTAAATAATTATGAAATTGTAATATAGTTTGGAACATGTATAAAAATTAGATTTTTAGCCATTTATAATAATTTAAGCAACCGTGCTAGGACCACAGGATCCTGGGGTGCCTAAAATCTTCCCTCGGGTCAACAAAATTCCTTACTTAGAATTTTTGGTTCGCAGACTCCAACTGAGAAAGTCGAAATTTTCCTCGATTTGGGATTCAAGTTAAACCGGTGACTTGGGACACCAAAAGCCAATCCTATCCCAAGTGGCGACTCTAAACAAATAAATAATTCTATTTCGAATAATGTCACTTAAAATGAAAAAACTCCCTTATACATTATCCTTCGGGGTAGGTGTGTAAAAAGGAGGTGTGACAGCTCTGGCGAATCTGCTGGGGCATTCGAACCCAGAATTCCGGTTCAGGGTTTAAAGAATTCGAGCTTAGTATAATTATTATATTTGGCTTTATCCGATTTTTCTACATGCCTCCATGCTATATGTGCTAAATGTTTACCGCTTTGATATTTGTTGAAATTGTATATATAAACTGTCGCGAATCCCTTCCTCTTTCTGAGTCTTCTACATCATGGAGAAGGGTGCACTTCGTGTAGCTTCTCTTCTGTTTAGAGTCTTTTTCCCACTTTAGAACGAGATTGGATATGTTTCTAAGCCGGCAGAGCTTCTGTATCCCCGGTACGCTGCCTCCCCCTCGGCTCGAGTTGTTCGCTCGGGTAAGCCAGGTCTAGATCAATAATCCTAGGGTTTAATCCTAGAAGAACAAAACTTCATGCCGGATCCCTAGTAGGACGCTTGTTTGCATCACGTGCAATTGACTTAGGGGACTCAACACAGGGGTTGGGTCTGTCTAGGACAGGCGACCTGAAATGAATTGACCATCCTGATGCATTTTACGTGCTAATTGCGCATTTATTTGCTCGGCTTTGCATGTTGACCAGCTTGTCTAAACGAGTGAAATTTAGAAAAATAAGCAGTGTTAGGACTAAGTGAGGGTGACCATTTGTTTTGAAAAACCCAATGCCCTAATAGTACCGAAATGCTGCTGGATTTTTGAAAAATGTAAACAACAAAGAAAAAGAGAAAAATACTTGAAAAAAAAATAGAAAGAAGAATTGCTGTTCAAAAATAGTTTTGATTTTGGCAACTCTGCCCGAACTACGCTGGTTTGATTCTCACCGGATGTGAGATACGTAGGCAACCCTCATCGGGCCCCACCATCCTTTTTGCAAAAATAGCCAAAAAAAGGTCAAAATTTTAATTCTTGTCATAAATAAAGTCGGGTGATATCATTCTTGTTAAAATAAGCCGAATGTCCCCAAAAGGTCGCCGGAAGGCTATTTTTGCAAGAACAGCCAGCCTAAGTCATTTTTAAATGGTTTGCGGGCACAACCTTAAAATCCTCGTTCCAGAAGTGCTGAAAGGCCGTATTCGTAAAACCAAATCCTTGTCTTGTTAAATAAAGAATTTTACAAAAATAGCCAGTTTTCAAAATAAGTCATTAATATCCCCTTTTTAAATAAACGTGCAGGATGACTTCAAGTAACATCGAGACCTTCTCAGTCCTGAGTGATATCCCCTTGAAACTCCATATGTGGTGGCATGATCTAGGAAAAGGAAGCAGAGAGACTGTGGTCAAGATTTTGGGCGGTCTAGTTGATCTACTGAACATCAAACCGAGGAAAGATATCATTGAGGCGCTAATACCATTTTGGGACCCGACCCGTAACGTATTCCGATTTTCAGATTTTGAACTCACACCTACATTAGAGGAGATTGCAGGATACGTGGGTCTCAGCGGGAACCTTCGAGGTAGATACCCACTGGCCCCACGACCGGTAACCCTTCATAGGTTTTTGGATTTGTTGAACATTAGGTGGGATATTCAAGACCCGCATCTGCCAGAAGGGTGTTGTACATTGCATTTCCTATATTATCGGTATGGTAACCCAAAAGGTATCGAGGAGCTCAACACCGGCTTGACACATGCTGGAAATAACGACAAATAGGAAGCTCGATGGGGATTAGCCTTTATGATGGCCTTTCTGGGAGTGTTGGTTTGTCCGAGAAAAGATGGTCATATAGACCTCGGCCTGGTAGGGATGCTAGATGTTGCCATGAAAAAACCTACTAGCACAGTGGTTCCTCTGATCGTAGCAGAAATGTACCGAGCTCTGACCAAATGTCGCGAAGGCGAGAAATTCTTTCAAGGTTGCAATTTGCTCTTACAGTTGTGGATGCAAGAACACCTCTGTCACCGCATAGGCTATATGAACTACGATTTAACCGGGTTGAGTAGTATTGCAGAATTTGGGACCCGGGTGACAGGTATTGAGTTCCCTGAAGGTACTGAGGCCTGGTCGTCATGCTTAAGATCCCTGACCACAGATAAAGTCAAATGGGCTTATGGTTGGCTTCCTCCTACTGAAGCTATATACACATCAGCAGAAGTCCCCTATATTCTTTTGATGGGTACCCGAAGCATACAGCCTTACGTTCCTTACCGGGTTTTGTGACAACTTGGAAGATTCCAGACATTGAACAATGATGAAGACCTGAGTGAGCAAGTCATTGAGTTAGGCCCAAAGGCTGCATTTCCTGAAGGCAGAATCCGAAAGATATGGAATGAATGCCGGTTCCTTGAGCCAAAAACTATAATACAGGACCAAGCTAGGGGCGAGGTAGATCCCAAGTATCTGACGTGGTTTGGCAAATGATTTTAAATCCCAGAAAGACCTGCTAAAAGACCGCACGTGTAGCAATTTACCGATGGGGTCCAAGTTCAATGGGATTGGCAAGCAAAGGAGAAGGAGTACCGAGCTAGAATAGGACGGTTAGAGTAACAGGCCCGGTACCTCCAATTCGACAAAAGTGTACGGGCTGCAGCCGACGAGGGTGAAAAAAAGAAATTAGCTCAGGAGAACGAAGCACTCAAAGCCCAAATTAAACAAATGAAAATAGATGCCCGGAACCAAGAAAGAAGTCTATCTGATGAAAGGTTGATCAAAGGGTTAAAGAAACAAATTTCGGACTACCAAGAAGAACTAGAAAAATCCGAGGGAAATATGGCAAGACTCCGGGCGCAGTGGGCCAAAAAGACTGAAGAAAGAGCCCATTTTGTGCAACAAATGAGGAGAAACTACGAGGGAAGATGAAGAGAAAAATGAATACTATGGAAGAAAAGACAGCCCAGCGGGATAAAGAATTCCAAGCCAAGATGAACCAGCGCTATGGGTTAACTGCCGAAATGGAAAGGGAAATTAAATTGCTACAAGGTCTGCACTTCCAGGGCTCTCAGGTGTTAGAGGCTCGTACACAACAAATAAGCCGACTCCTCCAAGAAAAGGGCTGAATCAGGGAAAGGATCAGAAACATTGCCCACTATATTGTCAGGAAATGTCAGGCCGGCGAAAGAATGGGTCATACCACGTCCTTTTCCTCAGTGATGATATTTGTTCGCCAAGTCATGAATGATTTAGATCAGTTGCAAAGGGGTCTCGCACGTAGGCCCGCGACAATGCCGAATGATGCTTCGCGGGCCCTAGGATTTGAAGCATTGATGTTTTCTTAGTTAATCGAGTCTGTATTTTGCTTTTAAGTCTATTTTTGTAATTTCATTTTCAAGAAAAGAAAAACAAATAGTCTAGTAGCTTTTGTAACTGCAGTTGTTATCAATGAAAAATTGAAAATTCCCAAAAATTATTTTCTTACTTTTGCATTTATTTGCAAGAACTATGCTTGGTCCGATTCATGCGGAGTCATGATACGTAGGCAATCTATATAAGATTCGACCGTAATCCTAGGAAAAGCAGAAATAAGATAAATAAAAGGAAAAACAAAAGAGAAAGAAACGCAAAAGAAGAAAATAAGGCATTGAGGAAAAAAAACCTTGGTCAAAGAAAAGAAAAAGCAAAAAATGAAAATGGAGAAGCAGAAGAAGAAAACGAAAGAAAATAAAACAAAAAGACAAAGAAAGAGAAAAGGAATAAGAAGAAAAGCTGAGAACATGTAGATATCCATTTAACTGTATAGGTGCATCACGCTCCAATGTGCAGTTACCTATCTGTTACTTGTTTTATACTAACCGTTTGTTGCTGTCAATTTCCAGCTGAGTATTTTAGAAACCGTGGTTGGTTTGTGGTAAACTGGCCTCGCATCGATACTTCACCAGATCCAAAGGAAAAACAGAGACGTCATCTGAAATGACCTTGCCTGCAGTCCCCATACCTAAAGATAGCCCAATCTTTGGGATTCCCGGCCTCTGAATCCTATACAGCTGAAGAAAATCGGATCCTGCGCTTGCGCTTGATGGAAATGTGGGATGCTTGGAACAACGGGAAGGAATCCCCAAGCGCTATCCCCGGATTCATGGAATTGTTCCCTAGATTTGGAGGTGCTACCACAGTCCCTATCAGCCGCCCAAATATTCCTCTAGGGCAACCTACTATGATTGCTAACTTCTTCGGAATGCCCTCTGAGGATCATCCCTAAGTTTTCTCATCGGGAATTGCTCCCAATATCTTTACAGCTCCACTATCCTCTGCAACCACCCAACCATCGCTACCAAAACATGCTTTTGACCCTTCGGTCT
>MU778463.1:50953-84334 GCA_026770625.1 Nicotiana glauca
AATTGCTCCCAACATCTTTACAGCTCCACCATCCTCTGCAACCACCCAACCATCGCTACCAAAACATGCTTTTGACCCTTCTGTCTTCACATTTCAGAATCCAGTTTTTCAGGCTGACCCTCCTCACAATCCTCAATATACCTACTCTCGGCCACCATATGAGATCACACCGGGGCAGGACAAAACCTCCAATGCCCCAGAACAGGATGAAATGACAAAAAGAATGAGGAGTTTAGAGCAGAGTCTAAAAAATATGCAGGGTTTAAGCGGTCAGAAGAGTGTTTCTTACAATGATCTGTGCATGTCCCCTCACGTGCACCTGCCTATGGGATTCAAAATGCCGAAGTTTGAAAAGTATGATGGACATGGCGATCCTATTGCTCACCTAAAAAATTATTGTAATCAGTTGCGCGAGGCTGGTGGAAAAGAAGAGTTACTAATGGTTTACTTTGGAGAAAGCTTGGTGGGCATAGCGTCAGAGTGGTACATGGATCAGGACATATCTCGATGGAATATCTGGGATGACCTTACTAGAGATTTTGTTCGACAATTTTAGTACAATATAGACATTGCGCCAGACAGGAACTCCTTGGCAAACCTAAAGAAAAAGCCCCCAGAGAGTTTCCGCGAATACGCAATCAAATGGCGTGAATAGGCGTCAAGAGTGAAGCCTCCAATGGATGAGGTTGAGATGGTCACTGTCTTCTTACAGGCTCAGGAGGCAGATTATTTTCAAAACATGATGTTCGCTATGGGTAAGCCTTTTGCAGAGGCAATAAAAATCGGAGAAATGGTAGAGAATGGGCTAAAAACGGACAGAATCTTGAGCCAGTCAACTATAAGGGCAACCTCCCAAGCCATCCAAGGTGGGTCTGGAGGAATGGCTAAGGGCAAAAAGAAAGAAGAAACAGTGATGGCGGCATCGGGCGGAAGAAGGTACCGTGCTCCTAGACCGGTGTTCTCAGAAAGAGCCCCTCAGCACTATTACCCGCACATAGATATGACTTATGCTCCTCCGCCTTATGCGGTAATGAATGCTCAACTGTTCGGTCGCCCACAACCACAAGCTAACCGAAACCCACCTCCATTCCAGAGAAACCAGCCACCTTACCAAAACAAATATAACCCCTGACCACCACAAAATAATTTTTGCCCTCGGGAACCACCTAGGCGACCAAATTTTACCCCGATTGGTGAACCATATTTCAGTTTGTTACCGAAGCTCGTCTAGTTGAACCTATTACAGCCTATTCCCCAAAACAGGCCGAATCCGGAATCTCTAGCCTATCAACGAGGTGTTCATTGTGCCTATCATTCAGGGGCTGAAGGGCACAGTACCGACAACTGCTGGACATTGAAAAAAGCTGTTGAAGATTTGATCGAACAAGGGAAAATAGTGTTAAGGGATGAAGAAGCCCCAAATGTTATCGTTAATTCCTTGACCGCTCACAATAACGGGCCAGTAATCGATATGATTTGTGAAGACCGAGACTTCGACCCGGCTCTGAAAGACATAATTGCTATTGCCAATGCCGAAAGGAAACCCACAGTAGCCCCGAAGCAGGAAAAAGGGGAGAAGAAGAATAAAGCGGTCAGCATTGAGCCTGAGGAGAAAACTGAGACAAAAGCAGAGCCGATGCCTCCTAAACACAGGGTTCTCTATGTGTCGCGAGGTCGTCAAGAGAAACCACTAGTTGTGAGCACTCCGAGGAAGTATGAAGTGAAGAAGGGGACACAGATGTATTTGTCGAAAGGGGCTTACGTGGTGCGGGGGACAATTAAACCGCCTCCGCTGAGTGAGCCAGTGGTTATTGGAAGCGCACCATAGAAGCCCATGACCGACCCCTCTGCAGTGCCGTGGAACCACCAACAAACAATGGTCACATACAAAGGCAAAGAAGTCTCGGGAGAACTGCCAGGAATAGTCCTTGTTGAAAAATATTCAAATATACAAGAGATAAACAGCGCCACACGAAGGCATTTTCCATCTAAAAAGCCGGTGAGCGCTGAAGAAGCAGAGACATTCTTTCAGAAAATAAAAATGCCAGACTATGAAACAGTAGACCAATTGAGGAAGTGTCCTGATTAAGTGTCACTGCTGTCATTGTTGACCAAATCTGCGGAACATCAGAAGATCCTTATGAAAACTCCAAACGAAGCATATGTGCCAGCCGAGACTTCGGTTGAACAACTTGAAAGGATGACAGAAAGATTCTTCGCTGTCAACTAACTCTCCTTCAGTAAAAATGATTTGCCTCCAGAAGGAGCTGCCCACAATAAAGCCTTGCACCTGACTCAAATGTGAAGGTTACTACGTTAAGCGGGTCATGGTGGACGGAGGCTCGGGGGTTGACATCTGCCTGCTCTCCACTTTGCAAGGAATGGAAATAGGGACAGGAAGGATTCATCCAAATATTTTTTGCGTGAGAGCCTTCGATGGTGTTAAAAGAGATACCATCGACGAAATTGATTTGATACTGACCATAGGCCCGGTGGATTTCGAGGTGACCTTCCAAGTGTTAGACATGGATACATCTTACAATTTCTTTTGGGAAGACCTTGGATCCATACTGCAGGAGCTGTACCCTCAACCCTCCACCAGATGGTGAAATTTGAGCATGAAGATCAGGAGATCGTGGTCCACGGGAAAGGTGAGCAGTCCATATATCATGACCCATCTATCCCATGCCTGGAGGTGAGGGAGGGAAGTGAGTATATTGTCTATCAAGCCTTTGAAATCGTGGTAGCTGATCAGTATGAGGAAGGACATCCATGCCCCCAGCCTTTCTTATCCAATGCTTCGATCATGGTAGCCAAGGAAATGATTAGACATGGTTTCAAACCAGGAAAAGGGTTGGGAAAAGCTTTGCAAGGAATAGCCGAACCGGTAACACTACCCGCAACAAAAAAGTATTTCGGGATAGGCTTCCACCCTACCCCAGATAATGAGAAATAGGCCGATGAAAGAAAGAAAGACGGATGGGTTCTACAGCAACCATATCCACATCTCTATGAGTCCTTTGTCAAGCCTAAGTACGGCGTATAAGAGAACGACGAGGTGTTCACGGCTGATGAAATAGAAGATATCTGTGAAGCTATGAGGCAAATGCTCTATGAAACCAACATGGTCCAGCCAGGGGAAGGGACTAGCACCGCTGAGGTGCTCTACATGGGACCAGATGCCAAACTCCAAAATATGAAGGCTACGCCTTTCCCGATCAAGCGGGAGTTCCGGTAGACTAGCCCTGTCACCTTTGCTGCATTTCAGGTTATTTCAGGATGTAACTCGGATGTTTCTTTCAGTTTCTTGTCTTTTGAATTCATGAATGTAAACCCTGTTATCTTCCTAAAAATTCCAAGAAATGAAATCAATATTTCATCTTCCATTTTCTCTTTAGTCTTTATGACTTTTGTTATTTTTCCCTTTTATCTTTTCTTTTCAATTATAATAATGCGGCTTTAAATAATATGACATGCTTGCGGACTTCATGCCCCGACTCAAACACACTGTCTAACCGTGAAATAATAAATCAAGAACCGGAATATGATGAAGAGGAGGCTTTTAGGGAAATAAACCGAGAATTGGAACAGTTTGAGAACAAACCTAAGCCAAATCTGAATGACACTAAACCAGTTAATTTGGGAACTGCCGAAGAAATAAGGGAAACCAAAATAAACATTCACACAGATGAGAAAACTCGAGATGGAATAATACAACTCTTGTTTGAGTTTAAAAATGTGTTTGCTTGGTCGTATTACGATATGCCAGGACTAAGTGTGGATCTAGTGGTGCACAAACTAACAATTTACCCCGATTGTCCTCCAGTGCAAAAAAAAGCAAAGAAAGTTTAAAACCGATATCAACGATAAGATCAAAGAAGAGATCACAAAACAGCTGAAAGCAGGGGTAATCCGGGTGGTCCGATATACTACATGGTTAGCCAATGTGGTTCCTGTGCCAAAGAAAGATGGGAAGACCCGAGTGTGCGTGGACTACAGAGATTTGAATAGGGCGAGTCCCAAAGATAATTTTCCGTTGCCCAACATCCACATCCTTGTTAATAACTACGCCAAGCATGAAATACAGTCCTTCGTGGATTGTTACGAAGGATATCACCAGGTGTTGATGGATAAAGAAGATGCCGAGAAGACATCTTTCACTACACCCTGGGTTACCTACTGCTATCGGGTTATGCCATTTGGGCTGAAGAATGCCGGGGCAACCTATATGAGGGCCATGACCGCCATTTTCCAAGACATGATGCACCAAGAGATAGAGGTGTATGTGGATGACGTAATCATCAAGTCCCGAACTCAGAGTGACCACGTTCGAGAATTGAGAAAGTTCTTTGAGCGGCTGCGCAAGTATGATTTGAAGCTGAATCCGGCCAAATGTGTCTTCGGAGTTCCATCAGGCAAGCTCCTGGGTTTCATAGTCAGTAGAAGAGGGATCGAGTTAGATCCAACAAAGATAAAAGCTATTCGAGATCTACGCCCTCCAAAAACTAAGAAAGACGTGATGAGTTTACTGGGCAGGTTAAACTATATTAGTCGGTTCATTGCTTAACTGACTACCACGTGTGAGCCCAAATTCAAACTTTTGAAGAAAGATGCGGCAATCAAATGGACATCCGAATGTCAAGAGGCGTTCGACAAGATCAAGGAATATCTGTCAAATCCTCCGGTATTGGTCCCACCCGAGCCAGGGCGACCTCTCTTCTTGTATCTGATGGTGTTGGAAAATTCTTTTGGTTGCGTTCTGGGGCAACACGATATAACTGGCAAGAAAGAGCAGGCAATCTACTATCTGAGTAAGAAGTTCACCAGCTACGAGTCCAAGTATACTTTGTTGGAGAGAACATGCTGTGCTCTAATGTGGGTCGCTCAGAAGTTAGGACATTATCTTCAAGCCCACACTACCTACCTCATAACCAGGTTGGATCCTTTGAAATACATATTCCAGAAATCGATGCCCACTGGGAGACTGGCAAAATGGCAAATACTGCTCATTGAATTTGACATAGTCTATGTCACTCGTACGGCAAGAAAGCCCAGGCATTGGCAGATCATTTAGCAGAAAACCCGGTTGATGAGGAGTACCAACCATTGAGCACATACTTCCCAGATGAAGAAGTTAATCCAGTAGAAGCTATCTCTGAAGACACTCGTGCTTGGAAGATGTTCTTTGACGGAGCGGTAAACGCAAGAGGTGTAGGCATTGGAGCAATTCTGATATCACCAAATGGTCAGCACTATCCGACTATAGCTAGGCTCCGATTCATCTGCACAAACAACACAGCTGAATATGAAGCCTGCATCATGGGCATGAATATGGTGATCGACCAGGAAGTTGAGGACTTATTGATCATGGGGGACTCCGATTTGATTATCCTGCAAGCACAAGGGGAGTGGGAGACTCGAGACATTAAGCTCATCCCATACCGACAACACGTGGAAGATCTCACTAAACGCTTCAAGTCAATAGAGTTCAGGTACATTCCTCGATGCCACAATGAACTAGTTGATGCGCTCGCCACTCTAGCTTCAATGCTACCTTACCCAGGCAATGCTCATATTGATCCCCTGGAAATTCAAATCAAAGAAAGGCACGGTTATTGTAATACAGTCGAGGTGGAACCCAGCATTCAGCCCTGGTATCATGATATCAAAAGATTTCTGAAAACATAAGAATACCCCGAGCAAGCCACTGGGGATGAGAAGAGAACCATTAGATGACATGCGAGTGGTTTTTTCTTAAGCGGAGATATTTTGTATAAAAGGACTCCGGACCTCAATTTGTTAAGATGCGTTGATGCCGAAGCAGCCGGAAGAATTATGCATGATGTGCACGCAGGGGTGTGCAGACCTCATATGAATGGATATGTTTTGGTAAAGAAAATCCTGTGAGCGGGATATTATTGGATAACCATGGAGAAGGATTGCTTCAGCTTCGTTCGAAAATGTCATCAATGCCAGGTGCACGGTGATTCGATTCATGCACCTCCAACAGAGCTTCATCTGATGTCAGCACCTTGGTCGTTTGTTGCCTGGGGTATGGATGCCATTGGACCAATTGAGCCGAAAGCTTCAAACGGGCATAGATTCATATTGGTTGCAATCGATTACTTCACAAAATGGGTTGAGGCCATCACTCTCAAGTCGGTCACCAAGAAAGCTGTGGTAGATTTTGTGCATTCCAATCTCATTTGTCGCTTTGGTATTCCTGCAACTATCATTACCGACAATGCTGCAAACTTGAATAGTCGTCTGATGGGAGAGGTATGTGAACAATTCAAGATAACGCATAGAAACTCTACCCCTTATCGGCCAAAAGCCAATGGTGCCGTTGAAGCAGCGAATAAGAACATCAAGAAGATTTTGAGAAAGATGATTCAGAGCTCCAGGCAATGGCATGAAAATCTGCCTTTTGCATTACTTGGGTATCGCACCACAGTGCGTACATAAATCGGGGCCACCTATATTTATTGGTTTACGGAACTGAGGCAGTCATACCTGCAGAAGTAGAAATCCCTTCGCTTCGTATAATCATTGAAGCAGAAATCAAGGAAAGTGAGTGAGTGAGTTAAAACCCGGTTAGAGCAGTTGTCACTAATTGATGAAAAACGGATGGCCGCAGTGTGCTACGGGCAGTTGTACCAACAAAGAATGGCCCGCGCCTATAATAAGAAAGTACGTCCCAGGAACTTCGAAGTGGGACAGCTCGTGCTCAGACGCATTCTCCCTCATCACCAGGAAGCAAAAGGAAAGTTTTCTCCCAATTGGAAAGGTCCATACATAATCCGAAAGATTTTGCCAAAAGGATCAGTGTATGTAGAAGACATTGAAGGAAATGATCCTGAAATAGCAGTCAATGCGGATGCAGTAAAAAGGTATTATGTCTAGACCTCCTGGGGTGATGGATTTTGTGCAATTGAGATGACAAAGGCTTTCCTTCCCACTACCCCAAACACTATTAATCCTTCGTAAACCCTTTGAGCCAGTTCCGTTTCTTTGACTACCCTCTTTGGAACCCGAAAGTGCAAAAAGCAAAAGAAAGGAAAAAGAAAAAGAAAAAGAAAAAGAAAAAGAAAAAGAAAAAGAAAAAGAAAAAAAAGAGAAAAAGTAAAAGAAAAGAGAAGAAAAGGAAAAATAAAAAGAAAAAAAAACAACAAAAAACAAAAAATTATCTTCCTGAACTACGTTTGACTTGATCCCGAAAGGGTACGTAGGCAGCCTCTCCCTGAGGATCAGTCACACGAAAACAAAAATCCCAATTTCCCCAAATATTGAAACTGGGGCAGATGATATTATGGTTCGGCCCTTAATTCGCCGAAATGGTTCCAAAGTTGTAGTTCCACCCAAAATCCTTTTGCCTAAAAACCTTGCCCAAGTCCTTCCGATCAATTGACAAAAGCGGGAAAGTGGAAAACATTATTGTTGGAATCTGATACAATTCAAAGTGAGAGAAATAAAATGAGAGTGTCTTATTGTTGAAAACCTTCGGGCACCATAAGGCGATGGTGAGTGGAGAAAATGAAAATGAGAGAGTTCTATTAGTGAAAAATCGCAAAGTGCACTATCAGGCGATGGTGAGAAGAGAAATGAGAGAGGTCGATTGGCAAAAACCCGCTAAGGGCGCTGTCGGCCGAAAAGAAGACATATCATCACTAAAAGAGTCCTAGCAAGGTTCCCTGGTTTTGAAATGCGGATCAATGGATTCACGAGAAGCTGGAAAGTTTGTGTGGGTCGGGCGTCCAGTCCAAGAAGCATGTCATGTTCATTTGAAGCCAGCATGCACACCCCAGATAAGTCCTTCTTTTCCCCCGAAAGGGATGCTTCTTTTTAAACTCATTCGCTTGCCTTTTGTATATTTCTTCCTTGAATCTCTTCCGGTTTAACACTGATCCCGTAACTATTACAAAGAAAGGTGGCAGGATTGTTTCTATCAGGCTTCGCTTGGTCAGAGTCGAAGAAAAGGCCCAGCCTCAGCGAGTGCGTCAGTCCAATCCTGATTGACCATGGTGATTGACGCTTTCAAAGTAAAGACATTTGAAAAGGAAGAAAGTCAAAGGCCTTCCCAAAGGCAGAATAAAGTGAAAAGGCCATAGCCTACACGGTCGAAGTCATAATGAAATCCTGAGAGCTGAACCCGATCAGTCTGAAAAGAGATTCACCCCCAAAGCCAACAAGCAGCGAAGTTCTCAACGGAAAGGGGGCCAGGATCAAGCAATTGGGATGATCAAGGCCACAAAACCAACCATCATTTCAAACTAATAAACTATTCTTTGTCGAAAACAGGTTCCATTCAGAGCAACCGTGCAAGAAGCAGGTGCAATCCAAAAAGAAATAAATGCGCAAGCAACAGCTTTGCAGCAGGAAAGCGACATAAAGGGGAAGTTTCTCGAAATTCTTTCATGCGTTTTGCTAACTAACAAGATAAAATAAAAAGAAAAAAAATATCGCAGAGCTTTTTCTTTCAAAATACCGGCCAAAAACCGAGGATTTCCCGGCCAAAAAACCGCGAAGCTTTTTTCTTTCCAAATCCCGGCCAAAAATCGAGGATCTCCTGGCCAAAAAATCGCGGAGCTTTTTTTTTCAAAATCCCGGCCAAAAAACCGAGGATCTCCCTGCCAAAAACCGCGGAGCTTTTTCTTTAAAAATCCCGGCCAAAAAATCGAGGATCTCCTGGCCAAAAACCGCAGAGCTTTTTCTTTCAAAATCCCGGCCAAAACACCGAGGATCTCCCGGCCGAAAAACCGCGGAGCTTTTTTCTTTTCTTTTTTTTTTCAAGTCCCGGCCAAAAAATCGAGGATCTCACGGCCAAAAAACCGCGGAGCTTTTTCTTTCAAAATCCCGGCCAAAAAAACGAGGATCTCCCGGCCAAAAAACCGTGGAGCCTTTTCTTTCCAAATCCCGGCTAAAAAACCGAGGACCTCCCGACCAAAAAATCGTGGAGCTTTTTCTTTCCAAATCCCGGCTAACAAACCGAGGATCTCCCGGCCAAAAAACCACGGAGCTTTTTCTTTCCAAATCCCGGACAAAAAACCGAGGATCTCCCGGCCAAAAACCGTGGAGCTTTTCCTTTTTGAGTCCCGGCCAAAAACCGAGGATCTCCCGGCAAAAAACCGCGGAGCTTTTTCTTTCAAAATCCCGGCCAAAAAATCGAGGATCTCTCGGCCGAAAAATCGCGGAGCTTTTTTCTTTTCTTTTTTTTTTTCCAAATCCCGACCAAATAAACCGAGGATCTCCCGGCCAAAAAATCGTGGAGCTTTTTCTTTCAAAATCCCGGCCAAAAAAATGAGGATCTCCCGGCCAAAAAACCGTGGAGTCTTTTCTTTCCAAATTTCGGCAAAAAAACCGAGGATCTCCCGGCCAAAAAACCGTGGAGCTTTTTCTTTCCAAATCCTGGCTAAAAAACCGAGGATCTCCCGGCCAAAAAATTGCGGAGCTTTTTCTTTCCAAATCCCGGCCAAAAAACCGAGGATCTCCCGGCCAAAAACCGTGAAGGTTTTCCTTTTCGAATCCCGACCAAAAACCGAGGATCTTTCGGCCAAAAAATCGTGGAGTCTTTTCTTTCCAAATCCCGGCCAAAAAACCGCGGAGCTTTTTCTTTCAAAATTTTGGCCAAAAAACCGAGGATCTCCCGGCCAAAAAACCGTGGAGATTTTTCTTTCCAAATCCCGGCCAAAAATTGAGGATCTCCCGGCCAAAAAATCGTGGAGCTTTTTCTTTCCAAATCCCGGCCAAAAAATCGAGGATCTCCCGGCGAAAAATCGTGGAGCTTTTTCTTTCCAATTTCCGGCCAAAAACCGAGGATCTCCCGGCGAAAAATCGTGGAGCTTTTTCTTTCCAATTTCCGGCCAAAAACCGAGGATCTCCCGGCGAAAAATCGTGGAGCTTTTTCTTTCCAATTTCCGGCCAAAAACCGAGGATCTCCCGGCGAAAAATCGTGGAGCTTTTTCTTTCCAATTTCCGGCCAAAAACCGAGGATCTCCCGGCGAAAAATCGTGGAGCTTTTTCTTTCCAATTTCCGGCCAAAAACCGAGGATCTCCCGGCGAAAAATCGTGGAGCTTTTTCTTTCCAATTTCCGGCCAAAAACCGAGGATCTCCCGGCGAAAAATCGTGGAGCTTTTTCTTTCCAATTTCCGGCCAAAAACCGAGGATCTCCCGGCGAAAAATCGTGGAGCTTTTTCTTTCCAATTTCCGGCCAAAAACCGAGGATCTCCCGGCGAAAAATCGTGGAGCTTTTTCTTTCCAATTTCCGGCCAAAAACCGAGGATCTCCCGGCGAAAAATCGTGGAGCTTTTTCTTTCCAATTTCCGGCCAAAAACCGAGGATCTCCCGGCGAAAAATCGTGGAGCTTTTTCTTTCCAATTTCCGGCCAAAAACCGAGGATCTCCCGGCGAAAAATCGTGGAGCTTTTTCTTTCCAATTTCCGGCCAAAAACCGAGGATCTCCCGGCGAAAAATCGTGGAGCTTTTTCTTTCCAATTTCCGGCCAAAAACCGAGGATCTCCCGGCGAAAAATCGTGGAGCTTTTTCTTTCCAATTTCCGGCCAAAAACCGAGGATCTCCCGGCGAAAAATCGTGGAGCTTTTTCTTTCCAATTTCCGGCCAAAAACCGAGGATCTCCCGGCGAAAAATCGTGGAGCTTTTTCTTTCCAATTTCCGGCCAAAAACCGAGGATCTCCCGGCGAAAAATCGTGGAGCTTTTTCTTTCCAATTTCCGGCCAAAAACCGAGGATCTCCCGGCGAAAAATCGTGGAGCTTTTTCTTTCCAATTTCCGGCCAAAAACCGAGGATCTCCCGGCGAAAAATCGTGGAGCTTTTTCTTTCCAATTTCCGGCCAAAAACCGAGGATCTCCCGGCGAAAAATCGTGGAGCTTTTTCTTTCCAATTTCCGGCCAAAAACCGAGGATCTCCCGGCGAAAAATCGTGGAGCTTTTTCTTTCCAATTTCCGGCCAAAAACCGAGGATCTCCCGGCGAAAAATCGTGGAGCTTTTTCTTTCCAATTTCCGGCCAAAAACCGAGGATCTCCCGGCGAAAAATCGTGGAGCTTTTTCTTTCCAATTTCCGGCCAAAAACCGAGGATCTCCCGGCGAAAAATCGTGGAGCTTTTTCTTTCCAATTTCCGGCCAAAAACCGAGGATCTCCCGGCGAAAAATCGTGGAGCTTTTTCTTTCCAATTTCCGGCCAAAAACCGAGGATCTCCCGGCGAAAAATCGTGGAGCTTTTTCTTTCCAAATCCCGGCCAAAAAATCGAGGATCTCCCGGCCAAAAAACCGCGGAGCTTTTTCTTTCAAAATCCCGGCCAAAAATCGAGGATCTCCCGGCGAAAAATCGTGGAGCTTTTTCTTTCCAAATTCCGGCCAAAAACCGAGGATCTCCCTACACAACCCGGATTTGATGGCTTAGATATGTGTCACAACTAACTCACAAAATTTTCCTAGTGAAAACTGGGGCAGAAAAATTTCATTCGTTTGTTTGTTTTGGTATCTTAAGTAGGTCGATCTCAAGACACAAGGTGCGAGATGACTAATGGAATGAGTCTCAAGCCAGAATCAGGAAAAGAAGAAAAGAACAAAAAGAATCCTGTATGTAGCAGAGCCCAAATGACATCACTAGGAACTCAAAATGCCCATACAGAGTCCAAAAAGCCATTTTAGGGACATCAGATGCCCAAATCTTCAATTGATGGTATCCAGACCTCAAATAAATCTTTGAAAACACTTTGGCACCCTTAAGCTAATCAAATAAGTCATTAATCCTCGGCAACGGATACTTGTTCTTGGTAGTGACCTTGTTCAACTGCCGATAGTCTATACACATTCTCATCGATTCATCTTTCTTCTTCACGAATAATACGGGTGTACCCCAGGGGGAGACACTTGGTCTAATGAATCCTGTATGTAACAAATCTTGCAACTGCTCCTTTAATTCATTCAACTCTGGAAGGCCATATGGTATAGCAAAATAAAAATGGGATGGGTGCCCAGAGCCAAATCGATACTGAAATCAATATTCCTATTAGGTGGCGTCCCCGATAGATCTTCAAGAAACATCTTTGGTAACTCACGAACAACTAGCACCAAGTCCATGGAAGGAACCTCTACACTAGAATCACGGACATAGGCCAAATAAGCTAGATACCCTTCTCGACCATACGTCAAGCCTTACCATAAGAAATAACTCTGCTGGTAGAGTGGCCAGGAGTCCCTCTCCACTCTAGTTAAGGCAACCCCAGCATGGCTAAGGTTACTGTCTTGGCGTGACAGTACAATATAGCATGATAAGGTGACAACCAATCCATACCAAGATAACATCAAAATCTACCATATCAAGAAGTAGAAGATCTATGCTAGTCTTAAGACTCCCAAAAGTAATCACACACGAGAGATAGGTGCGATCTACAATAATGGATCCTACCACAAGCATGGACATGTAAATAGAAGCACTCAAAGAATCACGAGGCGCAACTAGATATGAAGCAAAACAGGATGATATGTAGGAATAAGTAGATCCAAGATCAAATAGAACTGAAGCTTCTCTATGGCAAACTGGAACAATACATGTGATAACGACATCAGATGACTCAGCCTCTGCCCTAGATGGGAATGAATACCATCGAGCCTGGGCACCACCACTCTGAACTATATCTTTAGGACGACCTCTAGTTGGCTGGCCTCCCCCTCTAATGGTCTGACCTCCCCTTCTAACGACCTTACCTCCATCTCTGGTTACTGACCCCTGTGAGCACGTGATTTTTGCCTCGCTTGAACTATTCCTATAAAATCCTTAGAATTAGGACTTTTCTTTTATTACTTGAATTTTTAGGGAATTAATTGCATGAATTTTTGTTTGTTTGCCTTTTGTGTGCATTTTTAGTTGGCATAATTCATAAAAATACAAAAATAGCATATTTGCATTTAGAATTTGATTTTATATTTTAGTTTTATTAGTTAATTAATATTATCAAAATAAGAGAAAAATAACAAAAATAGTCATTTTTACATCTTTTGTTTAGCTTTCTTTTTAAATTGGGATTTAGTTAGTTTTAGAAAAATTAATTTGTTGGATTTTAGTTTAATTCAAGTCTTTGTCACTTTTAATTTTTAATTTTTTCTTGCTTTTAACAAAAAAACAAAAATCAAAAGAAATGAAAATAAGTTGAATTTAAATAAAAGAAAAGAAATTAATTGAATAAAAAGAAAATAAAGAGAAGAAAGATATTACGCCAGTTATTTTGGGCCAAAAATCAAGCCCAAACCCCTCAAGCCCACTCGAAATCAACCCAGACCCCATTGTATTACCCAATCTGGTCCACCCCCAGCCATACCCAAACGACGTCGTATATCCAACTTCAGATCTCAGCCGTCGAGATATTCAAATCCAACGGCTCTTAAGTGGGGACTAATAGACATAAAAATGTCTGAAAAGAGCCCCCCTCCGGTTCTCTCATCTCCGCCACAACCCAAACCCTAACCACTATTGCCCCGCCAGTTCTCCGCCGTCTGCCGCCGGCCAGAAATTGCCTCCGCCGGCGGCGATGCCCTAAATTACCCCAAAATTTCACCATATACCCTCCTCCTCCTCCTCCTCTTTCCAACCTCAAATCCTTTTTCTTTAAATCTTAGCCGGTTGTCACGAATTTCAGATCTAAGATCCGGCCAAAACATAAACTCATCCAAATCGCTTTAAAATCATACCACACCCTCACCTGCCCTTCCTCATCACAAATCTTCACTTGGTTTCCATCAAATATCACCGGAACTCGTCGAATCATCAACCTAGGGTTTTGAAATCAAGTCTGTTTGGGGAGCTTCAAATGTTCGATTGATTTTAAACTAATGTTTTATTGTTTATTTCGGACCAAATAAACATATAACATTAATTTTAAACCAAATTCGAATCCAGTCCATTAGAAGGTTATATCAGTGAGTTCTTTCTTTTCCTCTTTCTTTGTTTTATTTTTCTGCTTCTGTTTTAAATTTCAATTGCTAATTTCTATTTTTTTATATTTTTTGTTTTAGTCTTGGTCAATGCTTCTGATTTTGTGTTCTAATTTGGTACTTGATTTTCCTTTTGATTATTTGTTTGATAGTTTGATTAGTTTGGGTTTAAGCATGTTCTAAGTTCTAGTTCGAATTTTGTTAATTGTTTTTCTTAATTTTTTGATTTCTTTTAGTAATTGTTTCCTTTTTAGCCTAATTTTGATTTTGTTACTTGTGGATTGGTCTTATGAGCTTCTTTAAATTTAGTAAAATTATTCTATCATTTCAGCATTACTTCTATATGATTAGTTGATCCCTAGGTAGCCCTGTTAATCCTTGGTTGATTTTTTTTACTATTCTTTGTTAATAATTCTTTTTAGTCCATTTTAATTTTAATTAATTTTAGGTTTGGTTATAGCTGAATAGTTTGGCCTCTTAATTAACCATAGTCAATTATTAACTAAGGTAAAAAGGTTTGGGGGTCTCGTTTGGTCAGTAGTTTCAGGAAGTTTTTAGGGGTAGTTTGGGAATAGAAAAGGGCTATTTTATGAAGAATAGTAAATTCAAAACTAAGATAAGGGTAGTATAGGTATTGTATAGTTAAAAGAACACCATAGGACCTTCTAGAATAGGACTTTAGTGTAGAGTTTAGCAAACTTAGGGTAGTAACTTGAGAAACAAGTCAGAAATTGAAGATTTAATACGTGAAATCTGAAATTAAAAGAGGAAAAAAATGTGTGAAAGCTTCCAGAATATTTTGCCCCACTCCTTGCCTATAAAAGGTACCCCTAATGCCTTCTTTAACAAGTTAGACATACCTGAAAATTCCCAGAGTTTTCAGCCATCAAAATTCCCTCCCAAAGCTATTTTTCTTCAGATTTTTAGAATTGTATTTTGAAACTTAAACCTGCAAAAATCCAAAAATAGTAGAAAACAAAAAGAAAACCAAAAATATTTTTCTATTTCATTGCTTATTACAGTCATTCTCAAATTCCTATATGTGTTCTCCATTCTCTGTTTTAAACTCGAGTTTAAAAGTAGCTGAAGTTTAGCTGGTGTTCAATTCGAGTGAATTTGGTTCTATTAATTGGGTTTCAGTTTGAATCTAGCTTAGCTAAAGGTTCAGGGGTATTTCAAAAGGGGGTTTTGAGCTTCTGTGGGTTTGTTCATACTGTTTTTTGGAGTAGTTTATTGAGTTCTCTATTAGTTATTGAATTTTTTGTATTTTGAACTCACTCCCGAGCTGTTGATTATTGTACCTGGCTGTTGAGGCTTCCAGTTATTGCTGCTGATCCTATTTTCCTTTACCTTGCTAAATTCTAGGTACACCTATTGTAGACTTCAAGCATTGCAATAGAAATAAAAATGCTGCCCGTCTCCCTTGCTTGATGGCATTATTACTCATGACTCTATTTGGATTATGTTGCGTAGTTTGTATTGAATACTAATTTGTAAAGGTTATTGTTGAATTTAATTAAGATGACTTGTATAATGGGGACCGTCTAGACTGCGTTTAATTTGTGCTGGATTGTTTTAATCTCAGACTGTTGGACACTTATTGTTTATAAATTGATAGCTTAAGCTCATGTATGTAATTAGGAAATAATAGGTTCTGTACTATTTTGTCTTACCTCATACAAGACACGCCTGTCATTTAGGATCAGATTCACACTTGCACTTTCAATATATAAATTCATAAAATCAGAATGGCATGTTTCACAGTACGTGTATAAGTCCTTGTTTAAGGCACGTTTCAGTAAAATCGTTGCTCATCCATAGGCGTTCACATGTTTATGATTTCACTGTTAGTATAACGTGTTTAAAATTAGGGCTTTAAAAATTAGGATTTTGAAGGCTTTACTGTTAATTGTTCATGATCTCAATATATATTGATCACATGTTCACTTTAGGATGAATTTGAATGTTAAACAAACAAATTGAATTAAAATGATTATCAGCGTTAAGTCTAAGCCTTGGCCCCTGATCACCAGTAGATTGGTTTTAAACCTTGTCTCTGGGCATGCGTACTGTTGCGTTCCAATTGGGCTAGGGTCATTTGGCCCAGGCATTGTGCAGCCCATAGGGTCCTGTAATTTTGCTTTTATTTGGACTGAGTTTTGTTTTTAAAATTCAATGTCAAATTGCTAAAGGTTATTAAAATCTTACTAGGAACACGGTGCTTAATTTGCAAATATAAAATTGGGTTTCAAATTAGGTGGCGGGTTCAAATTAAAAGGGTCTTCTCTTTTATTTGAATTCGGACTTGAATTCGGGACTTGACTTTATAAATGCAAATTAATTAGCCTTTATAGAGACAAATAAAAAAGGAAGAAAAATCATAGGTTGCTTTAGGTTGGCCCTTAATAAACAATGATATGAGCCTCGCCCAACAAAACCCAAAAATTGCAGGGCCCTCATTAATTGTCTACATAAATTATTTAGAACTTGGGGCGTGCGTTTAGCGAATTTCACGGCCTCCCACAAAGATAAAAAGACGTCAGTCGCCTTAGGCGCGTTTTTAATAATCTTACCTTCTTAAATAAGGGTGTACATTTCATGCGAGCCAAATCCTAATCCAAAAATGTTGAATAAGAATGTGTCGAGGATCCGGGTGCATTTCATGTGACGTGATCCGAAAATGCGTTCTTAAATGACGTTCACTTTTGCAAAAATAATTAAAAAGTGGTAAATAATTATGAAATTGTAATATAGTTTGGAACATGTATAAAAATTAGATTTTTAGCCATTTATAATAATTTAAGTGACCGTGCTAGAACCACGGGATCCGGGGGTGCCTAACACCTTCCTTCGGGTCAACAGAATTCCTTACTTAGAATTTTTGGTTCGCAGACTCCAACTGGGAAGTCGAAATTTTCCTCGATTTGGGATTCAAGTTAAACCGGTGACTTGGGATACCAAAAGCCAATCCTATCCCAAGTGGCGAATCTAAACAAATAAATAATCCCATTTCGAATAATGTCACTTAAAATGGAAAAACTCCCTTATACATTATCCTTCGGGGTAGGTGTGTAAAAAGGAGGTGTGACAACCCCTGCCTCTAGTTGGACGAGCAGACGGTGGAGCAACCGGTGCCGAAACTATAGTGTCTGTTATGGCATGTCGCCCAATAATCTCGGACAGAACCTCCATATATGACCAATACCACCACACTCAAAAACAACCATCCTGCTGCTGGGGCTACCGAATATGAAGCTAACCCGAACGGTCCGGATAACCTCAATATTAGCTCTAAATTAAAGGCGCACCGATAGAAGCTGATGACGCACTATAGGCTCACTGTCCAGAATGTGGCGCATAGGGACCACGGCTCCCTAAAGCACTATGAGATGCCTAAAGCACTGAATGAAATGGCTTGGGAGGATGGCCTCTGCAAAAAAGTACACGTACTACTAGATGAGGCGCCACTGAAACTACCGGAATGACGAGGCCTCTTATCATACATCGGCCCCATTATGAGCACGAACTATCTCGATTCACCTAGTAATATCTATGGCTATTTGGAAAGAAATACCACTCTTGTCCATCTGTAGCCTAAGAGAGTAAGTGAGCCCATCAATAAATCTCCTCATTCTCTCCCTCTCAGTAGGTAGCAAGATAGTGGCATGGCGAGCGAGGTCCACAAATCGAGTCTCATACTAGGTGACAGTCATACCCCCATGCCGAAGATGCTCAAACTGCCTATGGTACACCTCTCTCAGGGTGAAAGGGATGAGCTTCTCTAGAAATAGCAGCGAGAACTGATCCTAGGTAAGTGTAGGCGAACTAGTTGGTCTAGTTAACATATAATCTCTCCACCATTTACGGCCGAAATCAGTCATCTAAAATGCTGCAAAATCGACCCTATAGGTCTCAACTATACCCAATGTTCCGCAACTCCTCATGGCAACGGTCCAGAAAATCCTGTAGGTCCTAAGAAGATGCACCACAAAAATGAACAGGAAAAAGCTTGGTGAGTTTATCCAACCTCAACATAGCCTTAAAAGAGAAAGCGAGCCTATTATCGGCCTGTGCTGTAACAACCGATCAAACTACCCAAACTAGGGGGTTCTTGGAGTCTAATACTGTAGATCCAGTTGCTCCAGGGTTTGAGTAGGAGTATTTTGTGATCCTCCCCCAGCTTGAGATATGGTTGTGCCATCGGAAAGGTACCGGTCTAGGCCTTACTCTCCATAAGGCCCACCAAATGGACTGGAGTGTCCTGACGCACTGGAGCGGCTATAAACCCCTCCGGAACCTGAGCTGGTCCGACGGGAACAGTCTAAGCTGGAAACTCTTCCTCAAAATCCACCTGAAGCTCCAATGCGAGTGTTGCTGCTCGAGATCTAGGATAAGCTCTGCCTCTGCCTCTACCTCTACCTCTAGCGCGACCTCGACATCGACCTCTGCCCTTAGTCATAGCTATCATAGGGGACTCCAGCTCTTGTCTAACTATATATTCATTGCGTGTTCTTACCATATGCGAGAGAACAAGAATGGAAGGGTTCAATCATTAGTGATAAAATAAAAATCGCACGACATAGTAAGAATGAAGTGATGTTTTTCATAAACTCCATAGCCTATGGAACATAAGTACAGACGTTTCCATAGTGATCCTCTAGACTCTACTAAGTTTTCTCATGACTCGTGAGACCTAGGAAACCTAGTGCTTTGATACCAACTTGACACGATCTAGAACCCCTACCATCGGGACCGCAATGGTGCCTAATATTTCACTTGCTAGGCAAACCAACATTAGAATAGTTTTTAGCCATTTTAACAAAACAAATTAACTGATACTAGTTAAACTAAAATAAAGTGTGAAAAGGCATAACAATCGCAATATCTAGATACATCCCCAGATCTGGAGTCATAAGTGTACGGGCAACTAGAATAATATAAATAATGGTTTGAATTAAAGTAAAAGTGTCTAAAAAGAAATATACATCTAGGATAAAGTGGATGGGGACTTTAGGTATGCGAAAGCTGAGCAGCTGTACCTCAAGTCTCCGTCAAATGTTCGATCCGAGCAATCTACTGAGCACCACTGGGACCGACTCCAAAGTCTGCACAAGAAGTGCAGAGTGTAGTATGTGTACAACCGACTCATGTACTTTGTAAGTGTCGAGCCTAATCTTAATAAAGTAGTAATGAGTCTAGGGCGGGTCACTTATAATAACCTATACGCAGTGTAGTAATAATAACAGGAAAGGAATACGGAAAATAAGGCAGCTAACTTATTAAAATAAACTCAATCTTCAAAAGTCAGTAAACTAGGAATACCAATAATCAGAATCTCTTATGAAAATACCGAAGCCAACACAATCAAACAAGGAATACAAAATGCACAACCTGTTATGATGGGCAACCCGATCCCACCGTACAAACGCGATCCTCCCTTATTTTACCATATCAATATCGATAATAACAAGTAATATCCGTTTCAGTGCGCAACCCGATCCACCATATAATTAGAATCAGTATCATAATCCTCCCTTATTTAATTCGCCATATATATCATCCCTTATTCCGCCGTTGTAACATGCAACCCGATCCCATCATATCAATATCAATCTTCCATATTCCACCTGTTGCAGCGTGCAACCCGATCCATATACACAAATCAACAAATAAAATCAACTCAACAACTAGAATCACAAGAATATCTACTATTAACTAATATGAAAGCATAACCATAAAGTAAATCTCGTACCAAATCAAGAATTTTAATAATTAATACTAAGCAGTAGGACAAGTCAAATAAATGACAACTAAAGGGTACAAGTAAGTCAATTAAGGCAAGTAGCTGTTACTCATGGAAGCATGGGAGAAACTAACATTTTAATACAAGAATATTAAATGACAAGTAGCAAATTAAGGCATAAGAAGCGATAAGGCATGTGATAGTTAAGACATGGAATAAAATTATTAATAAAATGCAGGAAAGCATGGAAACAAGTGATTTGACGACATATATACAGTCGTCATCTCGCATATACGCCACTACACATGTAATTCACATAGCACATAGTTCAAGGATTCCTAATTTCTTCAAATCAAGGTTAGACCCAACTTACCTTGCTTCGCAAGTAAATCAAAGCTCTAACGGGGCCTTTTCTCTAAAATCCGCCTCCAAATCACTCGAATATAACCAAAATTGATTCAATAACATCAAATAAGGATAGGAAAATCAATTACAATACATAAAGTTAAGATCTTTATACTTTTCCCAAAAGTCAACAAAAGTCAACCTCGTACACACTTGGTCAACACCTGAGATTCGGACCGAAACCCATTTAGCCATTCATTTCCAAGCCCGATCATGTAAGTAGTTTCCAAATCCGACATCAATTTGAGGTCTAAATTCCAAATTTAGAAAAATACCTAATTCTTCCCAAATTTCTAATTTACTACCATGAATGAACAAAGGTTAAAGCTAAAAATTAATGTGTGATGATGGAAAGTGAAGAAAACAAGTTAAAGTACACTAATCTATGAAAAGATGATGAAATTTCTCCTTCAAATATTCTCTAGGCCGAGCTCTATTAAAAAGATGGTGAATAAATGGGTGAAATCCTGTGTTTGAAATGTTTTAAGGTCTGTGCGTTAGGCTTTCTTCGCGTTCGCGATGCATAGCGGCCCAATTGGCCTTTGTGTTCGCGAGATGTCATCGGCATTCGTGATGGCTCTTACCCCTAGCCGCTGCGTTCACGACCTAATGGTCGCAATCGCGTAGAGCATAGCCCAGTACCCCCTCCCAGGTCCATAGCCTTATGCGTTCTTGAATGGTAGATCCCCCATTTCTCCGTGTTCATGTCCCATCTAGTGCATTCACAATAAAGAGAACCACCCCAACCCTAGTTTTCCTTCGCGATCACGAGAGTGGCTTTGTGGTCGCGAAGCGCAAAGCATCAGGTAACAGCAAATTTCAAGTAAACCAGAAATTCTAAGTTCAAAATGGTCCGTCGCCCATCCAAAACTAACCCGAGCCCCCGGGGCTCCAAAGAAAACATGCACACAAGTCCCAAAACATAATGTGAACTAGCTCGTGCAATCAAAACACCAAAATAACGCTTGGAACAATGAATTGGACACCAAAATGTATGAAATTTTCAATGAAACTTCAGAACATGCAATTTTTCAAGCGGACGTTTAAATCACGTCAAATCAACTCCACTTTAAACCAAATTTTGCAGAAAAGTAATAAATAATATAATGAACTTATACCAAGTTCCAAAACTAAAATCTAAACCCGATAGCAAAAAAGTCTGCTCAAGGTGATACTTAGGAATTCTTTAAACTTTTAAACTTCTAATTTCAACAAATTATGATAAATAAAGTTAGGTACTTTTGAATTCAATTCTAGGCATATTCCCAAGTTCTAAATCATGATATGGACCCATCGAGACCGTCAAAACGCTAATTCGGGTCTGTTTACACAAAATAGTGACCGTAGTCAACTCAAATGAGTTTTAAGACACAATTTAGTATTTTCATCAATTTTCTCTTAAAACCTTCTAAAAAGGACACGAAATGCGCACACAAATCAAGGAAGGCTAAAAAAACTATTCGAGGTCTCAAAATACAGAAATAAAGGGTAAAACTACAAATGACCTATCGGGTCATCATAAAGGTGCCCGAGAGGGTAGCTTCGCACCCTGCACCAACTCAATCTTATGGTACATGGAGTGCCTAGGAAGGAGTAATTTTGGCCTTTCTAGTGGCATGACATATTCAAACTCCTTTAGAAAATCCTTCACGGGTGTAGGAATGGGACTCGAAGTGCATTCAATATCTTCAATAGGTAGCCAGGAACGTAAGTCCACGGCTTTTGACTCCCTTCTTTAACTGCAAGGCCGAGATGTTCTCTACTGACATCTATATGGTTGTGCATGGGATAGAACAGGGCCTAGTCCCGTTTACTCCCATCTTCAGTAGTAGATTAACATAAGGTACAGGAATATTGTTGGTTTGCCTCATGAATTATGATTCAACTATCAGCTCAAAGTCATCTACGATCACCACATGTAAGTTGAATTTTCCTTCACAAGGACGAAGCTTCACTAGCACTCCTTTGTCTATTCCACCCATTGGCTGAGGCGGTGAGTTAATAGCCTTGAGATGACCTCTGCCTTTCCCATAACTATACCAAGACTCTCTGCCTGAGTTGAGGCTAAGTAGTTGTGAGTAGCGCCATTATCTATCATCACTCGAATAGGCTTGCCATTGACTTTCATTTCGGCAACATCATGTTAATAGGAGCCCCTTATCCACCTTCTTTTTCCCTTTATTGGTTGTTGGGCATGGGTCCTTCTTGTTACAAATATCGACACTGGTTCCCGTTAAGGTCTCAAAAATAAAAGAAACAAGTGCATTGAAGGCGCACATTAGTTTTGTCTGGTCAGCATCATCTCATCACATTATCAAAATTTTGATTAGTTTTCATTTGTGTCTGTGGAAATTCATTTTTCCAATGTGGCCCGCCGCAATGATGACATCTTAAAGGGGGTTCCTCCCAGGATCGTTGTGGTGAGACGTAGCACTATTGCTTCCTGAGGAAGGAGTCTTAGATTTTGTTGCACTCCGATATCCCCCACTTCTGCTAGGACTACCATTGTTAGGTTGGCCCCCATTGTATCCTTCTCAGATAGGCGGTTGAGGCCTATCCTTCCGCGCTTCCACTTAGTAGTCCCCAAGGCATTCTGCTGCTTGGATTGCCTTGGATAAAGTGTCTACCCTTTGTCTTTGTGACTCCATATAGGAATAAGGTTTCAAACCTTCCGGGAATGTGAAGAGTTTGTCTTTTTCCCCCATATCTCGTATGTTCACCATGAGGGCAAAGAATTCTCGCACGTAATCCCTGACTAACTTGGTCTGGCAGATCTCCCTGAGCTTTCCCCGAACATTGTACTCAATGTTTTGGGGAAGAACTGTAGGCGTATGGCTTCTTTCAGGTCACCATATATCTCAAGAGTATCTTTACCTACTCTAATGGCTTTGTATTTCACCCGTCAGCAGAGTTTAGCATTACCATAAAGATACACGCCAGCAGTTTCTAGCTTTTTTACTTTTTCTAACTCCCCACGACATCGAAGTATTGTTCGATGTCGAAGATGAAGTTCTCCACTTCCATGGAATTTTGAACCCCATTGTAGGGTTTTGGGATAGGAATCTTTTGCTTTTGCGGCACAACAGCGAGGTCCACAACACCCCCGATCTGGTTTCCGACTGCTCGAAGTAGGCCTTCTAATGCAGAGTTGACAGTATTGAGCTGGCCTGTCAAGTGGTCTATGGTTTGCTGCATGGTAGTCACCTGTTTGTCTCTTGTTCCCTGTAGGCTAAATCCTCGGTTCGCTCCTATTGGAGGCCCTTGAATTTACTGAAAATTTTGGCTGCCTCTATGGCTGCTATTTGCGGTGTCCTTCAGAGTCGTGACTTATGTTTGCAATATCACCTTTGGCATGCCGCATCCTGTGGTCAGGTCATCCAACCTTTACACTAGGTTGGTTCTTAGATCAAGCACTGCAGTCATGATAGGTTGTAATATGTAAACCTTCTCTTCAAGGGCCGCAATGCGGTCCCCATGATTCACCATGGTCAGAAATGGCGGTAATGGCGATGTGTTCCCTCGTCCGATGTTGAGCCTAGGCTCTGATACCTGATATGGTATATATTTCATTCAAATGATTTGGTAGCCAACTTTGTTTACTTGGTTTGGTTTGGTAGCCAACTTTGTTGAATTGGTTAATTTGGTAGCCAATTTTATTGACTTGGTTTGGTAGCCAACCTTGTTGAAATTGTGAAAAGGGTGTGAAAATTGTCAAATATTATAGGCTTTAGAGAGTGAGGTTTTGGCTATAAAAGGAGAGCTTCAACTCTCATTTCTGCACATCAACAAAGAGAGAAAAGAGAGAGATCAAGGTATTCCATAAACTATAAGAAAATAGTTTGTGAAGAAAAATAGAGTATGAGAGATATTGTAGTGAGGTGAAAAAAGCAAAAGCATGTTTATTTCTTTTGAGGGTGTAGTGGTCTTAGGAGTTTTTTTACTCGTTACTACATAGTGTAAAATTCCTTGCTACAGTGATATCAGTTGCTCTTCTTGGCTGTGGTTTTTTCCCTTATTCAGAAGGGTTTCCACGTAAAATTTTGGTGTCATTATTGCTGCATTTTTATTCTTGTTGATTTGACCATAACTTAGTGTTCCGCATTTATCATTAATACCGTGAATACTATTTTATGGGGTTTATTCCCAACAAGTGGTATCATAGCTAATGTTCTATCTAAGTATGCTCGGTGGTTCCAACACAGTCTGAACTTCTACATCAGAAAAGAATTACTTTGGTCTCATAATAAATAGTATTTGTATTTGTGATAAACGATGAAAGCCAACACTAGTAGAATTGTTACTTTGAATGGCACAAATTATGCCATTTGGAAGGGCAAAATGGAAGATTTGCTCTATGTCAAAAATTTTCATCAACCTGCCTTCACCACTATAAAGCATGATAATAAATTAGATGAACAGTGGAATTTGTTACACAGGCAGGTTTGTGGCTTTATTAGATAGTGGGTTGACGATAATATTTTGAACCATATTTCTGGGGAGACACATGCTCAAAGCCTATGGGAGCACCTTGAAAGTTTGTATGCTCGGAAAACTAGAAATAACAAAATGTTTCTGATAAAGCAGATATTGGGTCTAAAATACCACGATGGTTCCGCGATGACAGATCATCTGAATAATTTTTAGGGGATCATGAACCAGTTATCTGCTATGGGCATTAAATTTGATGATGAAATTCAAGGCTTGTTTCTACTTGGTTCCCTACCATATTCTTGGGAAGTTCTTAGAACTTCATTATCAAATTCTGCTTCGGATGGTGTGATCTTTATGTATCTTGCCAAGAGCAACCTTTTAAATGAAGATATAAGAAGAAAATCTCAGGGTTCCTCCTCATCAAATGTCTTGGTGACTGACTCTAGGGGGAGAAGCAAGAATCGGGGTTTTCAAAATAGAGATCATAATAGAAGCAAATCCAGAAGAAAACTTAAAGATATTGAGTGCTATCATTGCGGGAAGAAAGGGCACATAAAGAAGTTCTACCGGATTTTGAAAAAGGATAATAAAGACAAGGAAGGACAGAAAGAAGATGGCAATCATGTGTCCACCGTCACTATAGAAGATCTTGTTACTGTCCTTGTTGCGGATCTGATAAATATTGCTTGTGATGAGTCAAGCTGGGTTGTAGACAGTAGTATCGCATCTCATGTGACATAAAGGAAGGAATTTTTCTCATCCTATACTCAGGGTGACTTTGGAACTTTGAGTATGGGTAATGAGACTGTATCTATGGTAGCCGGTGTTGGAACGATTTGTTTGGAAACTAGTATTGGAACTAAACTTGTTTTAAACAATGTAAAGCATGCACCTGATGTTCGTATGCACTTGATCTCTGTTGGTGTTTTGGATGATGAGGGATATGTCAGTACCAATGGTGCTGGAAAGTGGAAGCTCACTAAGGGTTCCATGATTGTGGCTCGTCGGGAAAAACGTTGTGGTCTATACTGGACTACAGCTTATACTTGTGTTGATATGGAAAATGCCGTTGAGAGCAATAACTCTTCAACGTTATGACATAAGAGGCTTAGCCATATTAGCGAGAAATGACTAAATGTTTTTTCCAAGAAGAAATTGTTGTCAAATTTGGAAAGTGAAAAATTAGAAAAATGTAAGCACTGCGTGGCTGGCAACAAAAAAGAGTTTCTTTCCAGTCTCATCCTCCTTCAAGAAAGAAAAAGTTACTTGAGTTAGTGCATTCAGATTTATATGGCCCAATGAAGACAAGAACTCTGGGTGGTGCACTTTATTTTGTTACCTTTATTGATGATTGCTCAAAGTAATTTTGGGTCTACATCTTGAAGACTAAAGACCAAGTGTTGGGTATCTTTAAGCAGTTTCCAACTTCAGTTGAAAGAGAAACTGGAAAGAAGCTGAAGTGTATTCGTACTGATAACGGTGGTGAATATTATGGACCGTTTGATGAATACTGCAAGCAGCAGGGTATCAGACACAAGGAGACTCCTCCAAAGACTCCTCAGCTTAATGGTTTTGCAGAAAGGATGAATATGACCTTGAGGGAAAGAGTAGATGTTTGCTTTCTGAAGCAAAGTTGCCGAATTCCTTTTGGGGTGAGGCTTTGTTGACTGCCGCACATGTTATTAATCTATCCCCTACGGTTTCTTTGCAAATTGATGTTCCAAACAGATTTTGGTATGGCAAGGATGTTTCCTATGACCACTTCAAAGTGTTTGGTTGCAAAGCTTTTGTACATGTTCCTAAAGATGAGAGGTCAAAATTAACTGCCAAGACAAGGCAGCGCATTTTCATTGGTTATGGTCTTGATGAGTTTGGTTACAGGCTATATGATCCAATTGAGAAGAAGGTCGTAAGAAGCCGTGATGTTATCTTCGTGGAGAATCAAACCATTGAAGATATCAACAAAGCGAAGATGTTAAAATCTCCAAGTTCTGAAGGCTTAGTTAATCTTGATCAAGTTCCTCAAACAAATGCGGATGACGTTGGTGGGCTCAATGATGATGGTGATGCCCAGAACCATATTCCAGATCAGCATATTGATGGTGATCGTGATAACAATGCTAATGTTGATGAGGCAGATGCTCCTACTCACGACGTTGTGGACGAGTTAGATATTCTGCTCAGGAGGTCTTCTAGACCTCGTACTCCTTCCTCCCGTTATTCACCCAATGAGTATGTATTACTCACTGATGGGGGAGAACCTGAATGTTATGCGGAGGCCATAGAGGATGAGCAAAAGGATCAATGGATTGAAACCATTAAAGATGAGATGAAATCTCTGCATGAGAACATACTTATGAGTTGGTGAATTTACCTAAGGGCATGGGAGCTTTGAAACACAAGTGGGTGTTTAAAGTTAAAACTGAAGAATATAGTTGAAGCCCAGATACAAAGCTAGATTAGTTGTCAAGGGATTTAGTCAAAGGAAAGGTATTGACTTTGACAAAATATTTTCTCCTGTCATGAAAATATCCTCCATTCGGACAGTTCTTGGTTGCTAGTCTTGATTTGGAGATTGAGCAGATAGATGTGAAGACTGCTTTTCTTCACGATAACTTAGAAGATGAGATCTATATGGAACAACCTGAGGGCTTCAAGGTAAAAGATAAAGAAAATCTTGTATACAAACTTAAGAAAATTCTATACGGATTAAAGCAAGCTCCCAGACAGTGGTATAAGAAGTTTGAGTCTGTTATGGGGGAGCAAGGATATGAGAAGACTTCTTCAGATCATTGTGTGTTTGTACAAAGATTTTCTGATACTGACTTTATCATCCTCTTGCTATATGTGGATGATATGTTGATTGTGGGCAGAAATGCTTCCAAGATTGACGAGTTGAAGAAACAGTTGAATACGTCTTTTGCAATGAAAGACTTTGGTCATGCTAAGCATATTTTGGGCATGAGAATTACTCGTTCGAGAAACGAAAGGAAGCTTTACTTGTCACAGGAGAAGTACATAGAACGTGTACTGGAGCGCTTCAATATGAAAAGTGCTAAGCTAGTTCGCACACCCCTTCCTGGTCATCTAAAGTTGAGCAAGAAGATGTGTCCAACAACAATGGAGGAAAATTAGAGAATGGCCAAGATTCCTTATTCCTCTGTTGTCGGAAGTTTGATGTATGCAATGGTATGCACTCGACCAGATATTGCTCATGCAGTCGGTGTTATTAGCAGATTTCTCAAAAATCCAGGAAAAGAGCATTGGTAAGCTGTAAAGTGGATCTCAGGTATCTAAGAGGAGGCTCACATGAATGTTTATGTTTTTGAGGATCAAATCCAATTTTGAAGGGCTATACAGATTCTGATATGGCAGGTGACCTTGATAATAGAAAATCCAATACTGGATATTTGTTTACTTTTTTAGGTGGAGCTATATCGTGGCAGTTTAAGTTGCAGAAGTGTGTCGCACTATCTACAACTGAAGCGGAGTATATTGCGGTTACTAAAGCTGGCAAAGAGATGATATGGCTCAAGAGATTTCTTTAAGAACTTGGATTGCAACAGATTGAGTATGTTATCTATTGCGACAGTCAGAGTGCAATAGACCTAAGCAAGAAAACCATCCACCATGCAAGAACAAAGCATATAGATGTGAGATATCATTGGATTCGTGAGCACGTGGAGAACGAATCTCTACAAGTCAAAAAGATTCACACAAGTGAAAATCCTGCGGATATGCTAACCAAGGTGGTACCAAGAGACAAGTTCGAGGTATGAAAAGAACTTGTCGGTATGCACTCAAACTAGAAGACAGTGCTACCTCCTCTAGATGAATGAGTCTGGAGGGTGATCACGCCCAACTATGCCTTATAAAAAGGACAATGCGGTCGTTGTAAATATAATCCGATTTACAAGTCCGGAGTCGAATCACACATAGAACTAACCTATCAATTACCTTTATCGGAATCACTAAATCCTTTATAATCAATTTCCTAAACTTTGTAAACAATAGTTGATGGTATTTCTACTAACTAAGATTGAAAGTAAATAACTAACAGTTGTAAACTAAATATTCTGGGTTGTAAATAATAATGAGAAGGTTCTAATGTAGTGATTTCCCCTATTGATGGAATCCCTTTTGGTAACATTATATATAGATTCACCAAAATATCTCTATCAATCATGATCACTCTTATTACCGTAAATCTCTCCCGAGTAATTGTGATAATTTACTAGACGCACTCTCCCGAGTTACGCTAGCTGACTTTGTTTATTACAGCTCATGTTAGATCACACCCAAGGCTTCGTTATCCCTAATTTCGCCTTTAAACTTGCAATTATAGATCCCTCTTATACTTTGGGAGCGGTGTTGTTCAATAATTACCTAAATATGCACTCTCTCCCGAGTTATGCATACTAAATAGGCACAACTAATTGAGGATCCTGTCAATTAACTACAATAAACACGTAATTGAACAAATAGAGATTAACCGGCAAACTAAATGAACATAATCAAGAAGTTCATCCTTCAATAGGTTCCATCAAAACCTTAGACTAAAAGATTTATCTACTCATAACAACTTGAAGATAAAATACAAAAATATTCATCATGTAAAATTGCAAGAAAAAGAAGAATTAAAGAATAGTGATGTTTTGAGTGATCTCTCACAATTGTGTTTCCTGCCAAAGTACTCTCAAAAGTGAGTTTTACCCTATGAAAACCTTTATTGTTTAACCTTGGGCGAGCTTGACTTTATATAGGTTAAGTGGGCTTCTCTCCAGATTTCGAATTTTGCCCCTGAATAACTCTTTTTTGGACTGGGAGACGCGCGAGTTCACGCACTACTTCGTGCGCTTGCTATAGCATTCTGCCTCAGCCTTCTTAAAATGCGCGAGCAAGCGCATGAGTTTGCGCGCCAGCTCGCGCGCCTGGACCCTTATTTCTTCCATTTCTTTGTCTCGTCCTTGCGTGCACTCCGCTCCGAGGGGCCGTTCTTGCTCATAAATCATTCCAATAGCCTCTTGAAAGCATCATATAAGCTCCTCATCCTGAAATGTATACAAATCAAAATTAGAGCCTATTTTTCTTCAATTAACCATATTATTACGTTGGAATATAATCAAGCGGAAGCATAAACAATAGCTAAATCACCTAGATTTCGCCTATTATCAACACCCCACACTTAATTCGTTGCTAGTCCTTGAGCAATCAAACTATACTCTTTAGAGAATCCTTCACTCAACCATTTTCCCTAACGTATTACACCTAGAACAATGTATATACATTACACCTAGCAGTGAACAATCCTAGCCTCAAAGCCGACTCTCACGTGCCATGCAATATTCACACTTCCTCAAAGTACTCTACACAGAAGTCAAGACTTGCTTTTCCGTCACGAATCATATTACCTCACATTCACATCAACAAAAACTGAGTTCAATCCAACACATATAATTGATATGCTCACATATATCAAGGAAATCACTCACTCTCACAAACGAAGTCACATGCATGCAATTGGTACCATAAGCTTGCCCTTAATGTAAATCTCTACTAATGTAGGCTCACTCAGTCTAAAATCAATTAGGACTTTTTGTGGTTGTAATGTGGGCTAAGGGACGGGTAGGATATATTAAAGAATAGTTACTCAACCTCCCAAGCACTTTAACACATCACATGAGCAATTTTTTTAGCACAAATTTTTCAACCCACTTCTCATTCACAAACAATATCATCACACAAATATTCCCTTCTTCTTTAAGCACTCTATTAATTCATACCCACTAGTTAGAACAAGACATAATGTATTCATCTCCTTTTGGTTTTCTCAGTTTATCCTTCTTGTCACTCAATTTTCGCTAGTGGTGTATTCGTTTACAAAACAAGTGCACCTTTCATCCTTTTGTTGGTTCCACTCAAAAGCCACCCCACACTTATTTCCTTTTTTACTTCTTTTAGCGCTCTCTCACAATTATAGTGCTTTAAGAGGTAGAAGGATCAAAACAATGTCAACTAAGAACAAAAGGGTATAAGCTTGTAATGCGGGTGCCAAACAAAAGTCTAAAGGCTCAAAAGGGTTAACTAGGGACAAATTTTATTTTTGATAAGCAATAAAGCTCAAAAAGGTCAAAGAAAGCCTAAAATCATTTTTCAAACCGAGCATCACCTAAGATTTCGCTTCAACTCACACATCGGGTAAGTTCTAGACACAAGTACAATACATGGACTACACAAACACTCACCACACATGGCATATGACTCATTCAGATCAGCTCATCAAGATGCTCCGTTACAAGCATTCAATTCAGTAACAAATATTCAAATTAAGGCACTTTCAGTGAGATTCAACAATTAGGACTAAGCGTTACTCTCTAGGGTCTATTGTGTTCAGGTGTGTCAATGCTATGGGTTCTCTTTCAATTTATAGCTCATAGCCCATTACCCTAATCTACAAATCAAGGGAAAAAAAAAGAAAACAAAATAATAACTACCTATGCCTGGTTCAAGCTAAACCCTTGGAAAAGAACCGTGGCCTAAAGAAAAACCAAGGGGGAGTTGCTACACTACCTAAGAAAAAAAATAAAAAAATTCTTTTTGGTGTTTTGTTTAGACTAACTTCCCTCAAGAAAATCGTATAAAAAGATCCGTCATCAGGAAGAGCCTACAATTTTTTTTTAGTTTTTCTTTTCTCGACTTAGTCCCTCAAGAATCCCGTCGAAAGGGATCAGTCGTCAAGCCGAGCCATTTACCTAAATTAACAAATGACTCCTACTTAACACAAACTATCAAATCAACATGAAACAAACAAAACAAACAGTTAATTTATACAACTATATACAACATACAATGAAGGAATCCCCACCCCACACTTAAAAAATGAATACATGTCCCCATGGATTAAAATTTAAAAGAGCAGTAAGGTAAAGGGACTTCCCGGAAGCTTCACTCCTGGTCGAAAACGGTTTTGGGGTTCACGTTGCATGCACGCCCCAGAGCTCGCAGCCAACCCATGAACTTCTTTTTCGACTTTACTTGTTGGTCAGCTATCGCATCCACACGAGTGCCTAAATCAGTCATGGAGGTGTGTAGATCAGCCATCTCTTGCTGCAATCCAGTGTACCAGGACACTCTGGCAATTCCTGAAGAGAACGCTGCTCCTGATGGTGCTGCTGGGGCTGGTTCTATGTCCATTTGTTCATCCTCTTCCTCCTCTGATGCATCAGAACCACTCTCATCCTCTCCACCTGCTGCTGCCGCTAGGGCTGGCCCCGTGGTGTTCTTGCCCGGTCTGATGTTGTGGGTTTTTTTAAGCAGCCCGTTAACACGAGTATTTTTGGGCACCTGCGCTTGCCTGCAAAGCTTAGTCACCAAAGAGGGTAAAAAGAACCCATATATGCATTGGGGGCACCAGATAAACATTTCGTCGTGGATTACGTTGGCCATGTCGAAAGGAAGAGCCTTGATGAAAGACCAAATCAATGCAACTCTGGTCCATTCACCTCCGTAGTATTTTTGGAGGTAATCAAGCGACTGTTGATCATATACAACCAACTCTTCGCCTCTGGAGTTAAGACGGAGGAGTGGAACTTCTCTCAGTGTTCCAGCAACTCCACCATTTTTCCGAGTGCGCATATTTCATCAAAGAAGCGCTCCCACTTGGTAGCTGTTGGATTTTTGGCATACTCATAAAAGTCTGTATTAGGAGGTAGAGGATCGGGCAACTGATATGCTGTGCATATCACCTCAATGGAGGCATCTACCGTCTTGCGGCACACCGTGACCACATTGTCCACATGTTCTGGCAAATTGGCATAGAATTCTCGCACGACCATTACATCAGCCTCCCCTAGCTCATCAATGAAGGCCTGCAAACCCCGCTCCATCAACTCCGCATACATGTGGGGGCATCGTTCCATAAACTTTGTGATATCAATGCCCCTTTTCAAAATTGGCTGTGTTGCAGCCTTCTCCGTAAAACGGGTCTGAGCCTCAGGTGAGACAAATTTGCTGCTGTCATAGGGACGTGCAGGGGCTGCCTGTTGAGTCCGAGATGTGCCAGCTTGGCGGCTTGATAATGTACCTGGGGCCTGGCGCTTTCACGATTGTGCCATAATACCTGCAAAATGTGAACACATTAGCTCAGCCCAACAAAAATATTGTGACTTTATGCAGTTACTCAGACTTCACATGCAAAATTGTTCATGACTACATAATCATGCTCATTGAGACCTTTCTACAAACACCTTGTGGGCAGGATTCTCTCACAACTCTTTTCTAAGTGTCTTGCAACAAGGTTCCCCTATAAAATCTCATACATAGCCCAATTCAAGTACCACCCACCCCACAATTACCACAAACCAACCCCACAACATATTTCACCAATTACTACACAATATATAAGTACAACTCCTACAATAAGCATAAGAATACAATAAACAAATCTGAAAATTAAAGAAAGAAAGAAAAAAAGAAGAAAAAAAAATAATCTAGGGCTCTATCTGTGGTGAAGGGGAATGGGGGAGATGCTAGTGAACTTGGGGAAGAAAGGCTTGAGAGGGGAATGGGGACAGGGATGCTGGAATTCGGTGAGGAGTTGGGAGTGTTTGGAGAAGGTTTTGGTGGAGGTTTTGTTTTGATTGAGGGAGGATGAGGGAAGTGAGGGTCTTGGGGCTGAGGGAAACGGGGGGTTTATTAGAGGAGGGGTTACTTTAGGTTACTAAAAGGTTGAGGGAAACGGGAGGGTTTATTAGAGGAGGGGTTACTTTAGGTTACTAAAAAAAAGAAAAACTAAAACACATTAAAATAAAAAAATGCCAGAAATTTGGGGAGGGGGAAGGGGGTAGGGGGGG
>MU778463.1:84969-101898 GCA_026770625.1 Nicotiana glauca
TAGGGGGGGAGGGGGGGAGTTCGCGCACTACTTCGCGTACTACTTCGCGCGCCCTTAGCGCGTCCAGGCATAGTGTTTTTACAAACCGCGCGAAGTCGCGCGTCCTTCGCGTGCTCCTGTGCATTCCAGGCAGAATGTTTTGCCCAGGTGCGCGAACTTGTGTGCAAAGTTAGCGCAAAGTCGCGCTCCTGGGCACTCATTTTTGTACTTTTTCACCTGTTTTTCTCTTGGTCGATGGTCTTTTCACCCGCCCTTCGTCGCCTGCATTTGTTATTATGTTAAAACTCAAAATCAAACACTACCACTCTCATTGGGTTGCCTCCCAACTAGCACCTTATTTAACGTCGTGGCACGACTCTATGAAGTTACATAGTACACTTACGACACATTCGTGGGTTCCCTCCCACGCAGCGCCTGATTTAATATCGCGGCACGACGCACGTGAGCATATTGAAGGCTCGCTCGATCTCTAAGGTTCAGTCAGGTGGATCTCAGACCCTTCCTTTGGTTCGTTCATGTCCACATATAGTTTTAATCTCTGCCCATTGACTCTAAATGTACGAGAGTCTTTCTCAGCGGTAATCTCTATAACACCTGAAGGGAATACTTCAACCACTCAAAATGGTCCCGACCATCTTGACTTAAGCTTACCAGGGAACAACCGCAATCTTGAGTTATAGAACAATACCATGTCCCCAGGTTTGAAATATCTCTCAACAATGTTCTGGTCATGTAACCTCTTCATTATTTCCTTGTACAATCTTGTTCTCTCAAAATCAAGATGTCTGAACTCGTCAAGCTCATGCAACTCAGTGATTCTAGTTGTGCCTGCAGCTTCAATATCTAAGTTGAACCGCTTCAATGCCCACCGCGCTTTATGTTCAAGTTCCACTGGTAGGTGACAGGCCTTTCCAAACACCAACTTATATGGTGACATACCAATTGGTGTTTTAAACGCGGTCCTGTAGGCCCAGAGTGCATCATCTAGCTTCCTCGCCTAATCAGTTCTTGTGGCGTTCACAGTCTTGGTTAACACACTCTTTATATCTCTGTTGGACACTTCCACCTGTCCACTAGTTTGCGGGTGATGCGGAGTAGCCACCTTTTTGCGCACGTCATACTTAGCAAGCAACATTTCGAAGGTTCTATTATAGAAGTGAGTGCCTCTGTCGCTGATAATCGCTCGTGGTGTCCCAAATCGGGTGAATATGTTCTTCTTCAGGAATCCCACCACAACTCTTGCATCATTAGTTGGTAGCGCAGTAGCTTCTACCTACTTGGACACGTATTCCACAACAACCAGTATGTATTTATTGCTAAATAAGTTGACGAAGGGGCCCATAAAGTCAATCCCCTAGACATCAAACACTTCCACCTCTTGAATCGGGTTTATGGGCATCTCGTGGCGGCGGGAAATGTTCCCGGTCCACTGACATTCATTGCAGCCCTTCACGCATAGGTGCGCGTCTCTAAAAACTATTGGCCAAAAGAATCCGGCCTCAAGCACTTTCGCAGCTGTCCTGACCCCTCCAAAGTGTCCTCCATAAGTTGATGCGTAACAAGCCTGCAAAACATAAGATTATTCTATCTCGGGGATACACCTCCGAATCATATTGTCAACACATACTCTAAACAGATAAGGCTCATCCCAATAATACATGCAGCTATCACAATAAAAAAATTTTCTTTGGGAAGATGAGAGGTCATGAGGAACTATACCACTGGCCAGGTAATTAGCAAAGTCTGCATACCATGGCGTTTCCTCAAGATTAGTAGCGAGCAGCTGCTCATCTGGAAAGGTTTCCAGGATCTCTTCGACCTCGATTGCTTTTTTAGCTCCTTCAAGTCGTGATAGATGATCAGCGATTTGATTTTCTGTGCCCTTAAGATCATGAATTTCGAGGTCGAATTCTTGAAACAGTAGCACCCAACGAATCAGGTATGGCTTAGACTCCTTTTTCTCAATTAGATACCTGAGAGCTGCGTGGTCAGTATATATAATTACCTTGGAACCAATCAAATATGATCGGAACTTGTCGAAAACAAACACTACGGCCAACATATCCTTCTCAGTCACAGTGTAATTCAGCTGGGCTCCACTCAGCGTTCTGCTAGCATAGTATATTGGATGCATCAGCTTGTCTTTCCGCTGTCCCAGCACTGCCCCCACTGCGTAGTCACTAGCGTCACACATGAGTTCGAACGGTTGCTCCCAGTCGGGGGAAACTATGATAGGTGATGTGACTAGCCTCATTTTCAACTCCTCAAATGCTACCCTGCAATCATCAGAAAAGAAGAAAGGCTGATCTTTTTCTAACAACTTACAGAGAGGGTTGGCTATCTTTGAGAAGTCCTTTATGAATTGCCGATAGAAACCGGCATGACTTAGGAAGCTTCTTATTGCTTTGACCGAAGTTGGAGGGGGTAGCTTTGCTATCACATCTACCTTGGCACGATCCACCTCAATTCCTTTGCTTGACACCTGGTGTCCCAAGACTATGCCCTCGTGTACCATAAAATGGCACTTCTCCCAATTCAGAACCAAATTAGTGTCGATACACCGCTTTAGCACACAAGTCAGATTTATCAGGCACTCATCAAATGAGTTCCCCACCACTGAGAAGTCATCCATGAACACCTCCATTATGTCCTCTACCATGTTAGTGAATATGGCCATCATGAACCGTTGGAATGTGGTAGGTGCATTGCATAGGCAAAAAGGCATCCTCCGAAAGGCATAAATGCCATACGTGCAAGTGAAAAAGGTCTTCTCTCTATCCTCCGGTGCAATGGAGATCTGATTGTACCCGGAGTACCCATCCAGAAAATAGAAATGTGACCTCCCTACCAATCTGTCTAACATCTGATCAATGAAGGGAAGTGGGAAGTGGTCTTTCCGGGTAGCTAGATTTAACTTTTGATAGTCCATGCAAATTCTCCAGCCCGTGACGGTTCTTGTAGAGATCAATTCATTCTTATCATTTTTGACTACCGTCATGCCACCCTTTTTAGGAACACATTGAACTGGGCTAACCCAGCTGCTGTCAGAAATTGGGAGAATGATTCCCGCATCTAACCACTTGATTACTTCCTTCTTCACCACTTCCTTTATATTGGGGTTCAGCCTTCTTTGGTGTTCCCTGGAAGGTTTGTATCCCTCTTCCAGTAGAATTTTGTGCATACAGTAGGCGGGGCTGATTCCCTTGATGTCTGCCATGGTCCACCCAATGGCAGTCTTGCACTCCTTAAGTACCTGCAATAGTTGTTGAGCCTGCACATCTACCAAACTAGATGAGATAATAACAGGTAATATGGAGTTAGGTCCAAGAAATTCATACCTGAGATGGGCGGGAAATGGCTTCAATTCCAGCTTTGGTGGTTCTTCGATGGATGGCTTGGCTGGAGGAGTTTCTCTATTTTCCAAGTGCAATGGCTCAAACTTTAGGGTCCTATCCCAGAACCCTCTACCCTCTAATGCCAACACCCATTCCGCTAGATCCTCTCCATTTACCTTATCCAAATTCATTAGACATGCAGCAATGGGGTCCTCCATAGTTAGCCTTTCATCGTCAGTCTCTACAATTACATCCGCGGCATCAATAAGAGAGCAATTGGTGAACTCACTTGGTCGCCTCATAGATTTCTGCACATTGAATGTTATTTCTTCATCGTTCAACCTCATCTTGAGTTCCCCAATCTCACAATCAATTAGAGCTCTTCCCGTATCCAGGAATGGTCTTCCCAAAATGATGGGAATCTCTTCATCCACATTACAATCTAGGATCACAAAATCTGCAGGGAACACAAATTTCCCTACCTGAATTAGTACATCATCTCAAATTCCAGAGGGTCGTTTCACTGTCTTGTTGGCCAGCTACAACAATATAGAGGTGGGTCTAGCTCTTCCAATGCCCAACCTCTTATAAATTGCTAGGGGCATAAGGTTGATGCTGGCCCCAAGATCACACAGTGCCTTAGCAAAAGCAAAATTATCAATAGTGCATGGAATTGTAAAGCTCCCTGGGTAAGATAGCTTTTCCGCAATTGGTCTAGTCACCACTGCACTACAGGTCTGAGTAAGAGTAACTACGGCCAAGTCTTCAAAATCAAACTTTCGGGACATCAAGTCCTTCATCATTTTCGCATACCCAGGCATCTCCTTCAAAGATTCAATCAATGGTATATTTATCTGGATTTGCTTCAGCATGTCAAAGAACTTCTTGTATTGCTCCTCCTTTTTGAACTCAGCCAACCTATGGGGGAAGGGTGCAGGGGGTCTCTTCTCCCAATCACTTGGGACTGATCTTTCTCAACTGCTACATCAACTACTGGCTCTTGGACTGTTTAACCTTCTTTCTCGGTCTCATTCTGAATGCTATTTTCTTCTTGAGCAGGCTGGACTGCTACCTCTGTCAGTTTCGTTGATTCATCCAGCTCGATTGGCACTGGTATGAGTGTCTCAGCTTGTCTAGCTTCTCCATCCCTCTCTTGCTCTACATCCAGATCTCTGCCATTACGTAGACTCACTGCCATTAGCTGCTTTGGTCCCTAATCTTTTTGATTTATCTGGGTGTCTGCAGGTAGTGTCCCATGAGGAAGAATGTCAGAAACATCGAAATCTGTCCCACCTGTACTTCAATACTTTTGATTGCTGCATCATGGGCATCGACTCTCTCATTAATTTTAGCATTAGAGCCAATAACCTGCTGCATCATTGCTTCAAGTCTAGCAAACCCATCATCCTGCCTTCCACCATGTTGCTGATGAGGTGGGTAATACCCTTGCTGCTGATTCTGATTGTTGTATCCCTCCGGTCGTGGGTAAGGTGCCATATTGTTGGGGGGTCTCATACCTCCCATGTTCCCGGTGTTGAACTGTGGCTGTAGTGGCCTGTATTGCTGATTTTGTTGACCCCAAGTCTGACCACCCTGTCTCTGGCCTCCATAATTAGACACATAGTTCATGTCTTCAGGGTAGTGATGATGATCGTGTTCTGCGTTCCACTGATTACCAACTGGCTGACTAATGCAAGATGCGCACAAGCCCCCATTAGTAGTATCAACAATATGTAACGGCTGTTTCTGCCTTGACTCTTCCACCTTCTTGGTAAGTATACTCATCTGTGTCAATAAGGCAGCCATATTTTCAGCCATGGAATTGGATAGATCTAAAGGCACTGAGTGCACCACTGAAGTGATGCGTGCACCTCTGGTTACCCAGCCCGAATTCTGTGCCATCTTATCAAGCAGACTCTGGCCCTCTCTCTATGTTTTGCTCAAGAACGCCCCACCTACTGAAGCATCAACAATGTTCTTTACGCTATCTGACAATCCCATGTAGAACCGCTGCCCTAACATTAGATCTGGAATACCATGGTGTGGACATATGACTAGCATCCCATTAAAACGTTCCCATGTTTCATGCAAAGTTTCCATCGGTCTCTGTTTAAAGCTCAAAATCTCATCAATTTGTTGAGCAGTCTTGTTGGGTGGATGGAACTTGTTATGGAATTGCTTGACTAGTTTATCCTACGTTGCTATAGAATTTATGTGGAGTGAATTCAGCCAAGTTTGGGCAGCTCCTGTCACTGAGAATGGAAACAATAACAGTTTGATTGCTTCAGGAGTTACATTGGGTTGCCTTTGGGTTTTGCAGATAGACAAGAAATTCTTTAAGTGCTGCTGAGGATCTTCAACTTGTGAACCCGAAAATAGTCCCTTATTCTGCAACAAGTGCAACATGTTATTTGAGATCTGGAATGACTCAGCCTGTATCTGTGGGACTACTATCGTTGTGGATAGATTCTCAGGTGTAGGTTGTGCCAAGTCATAGAGAGCAGCCTCTGGCGCTGGTGCTATTGGTGCTTCTGGATTTTCCTGGTTATCTCCCATGTTTGTTTCGAATTGTGCAATTGTTGGTTGTTGTTTGTTTTGTCGGTTGGCCCGATTCAAAGCCCTAAAAAAATTTTCGGGATCTGATAATACTTCTAATACTTCACCAGATCTCGATGAGTTTCTAGGCATGCACCTGTGCAACCAAGTCAACAAACGTTAAAATTTCAATGCAAAATTGGGTGTAGAGAAAACTGACTACACTAAGAATTTTTGTGCTTCTTTCAATTGTAATTGATAACACCGTTCATTCCCCAGCAACGGCGCCAAAATTTGATCACGCCCAACTATGCTTTATAAAAAGGACAATGCGGTTGTTGCAAATATAATCCGGTTTACAAGTCCGGAGTCGAATCACACAGAGAACTAACCTATCAATTACCTTTGTCGGAATCACTAAATCCTTTATAATCAATTTTCCAAACTTTGTAAATAATAGTTGATGGCATTTCTACTAACTAGGATTGAAAGTAACTAACTAACAGCTGTAAACTAAATATTCTGGATTGTAAATAATAATGAGAAGGTTCTAAGGTAGTGATTTTCCCTATTGATGGAATTCCTTCCGGTGATGTTACATATAGATTCACCAAAATATCTCTATCAATCATGAGCACTCTTATTACCATAAATCTTTCCCGAGTAATTGCGATAATTTACTAGACGCGCTCTCCCGAGTTACGCTAGCTGACTTTGTTTATTACAGCTCACTTTAGATCACACCCAAGGCTTCGTTATCCCTAATCATGCCTTTAAACCCGCAATTATAGATCCCTCTTATACTTTGAGAGCGGTGTTGTTCAATAATTACCTAAATATGCACTCGCTCCCGAGTTATGCACACTAAATAGGCACAGCTAATTGAGGATCCTGTCAATTAACTACAATAAATACGTAATTGAACAAATAGAGATTAACCAGCAAACTATATGAACATAATCAAGAAGTTCATCCTTCAATAGATTCCATCAAAACCTTAGACTAAAAGATTTAGCTACTCATAACAACTTGAAGATAAAATACGAAAACATTCATCATGTAAAATTTCAAGAAAAAGAAGAATTAAAGAACTATGATATTTTGAGTGATCTCTCACAATTGTATTTCTTGCCCAAGTACTTTCAAAAGTAAGTTTTACCTTATGAAAACCTTTATTTTTTTAACCTTGGGCGAGCTTGACTTTATATAGGTTAAGTGGGTTTCTCTCTAAATTTTCAATTTTGCCTCTGAATAACTCTTTTTCAGATTGGGACACGTGCGAGTTCGCGCACTACTTCGCGCGCCTGCTCTAGCATTCTGCCTCAGCCTTCTTAAAACGGGCGAGCTCGTGCATGAGTTTGCCCGCCTGCTCGTGCGCCTGGACCCTTATTTCTTCCATTTCTTTGTCTCGTCCTTGCGCGCACTCCGCTCCGATGGGTCGTTCTTGCTCATAAATCATTCCAATAGCCTCTTGAAAGCGTCATATAAGCTCCCCATACTGCAATATATACAAATCACAATTAGAGACTATTTTTCATCAAATAACCATATTATTACGTTGGAATATAATCAAGCGGAAGCTTAAACAATAGCTAAATTACTAGATTTCGCCTATTATCAGAGGGGGAGATTGATATGGTGTCCATCTCATTCAAATGATTTGGTAGCCAATTTTGTTGACTTGGTTTGGTTTGGTAGCCAACCTTTTTTAATTGGTATAATTTGGTAGCCAATTTTATTGACTTGGTTTGGTTTGGTAGCCAACCTTGTTGAAATTGTGAAAAGGGTGTGAAAATTGTCAAATATTGTAGGCTTTAGAGAGTGAGGTTTTTTCTATAAAAGGAGATCTTCAACTCTCATTTCTGCACACCAACAAAGAGAGAAAAGAGAGAGAGCAAGGTATTCCATAAACTATAAGAAAATAGTTTGTGAAGAAAAATAGAGTGTGGGAGATATTGTAGTGAGGTGAAAAAAGCAAAAGAGTGTTTATTTCTTTTGAGGGTGTAGTGGTCTTAGGAGTATTTTTAATCGTTACTACACAGTGTAAAATTCCTCGCTATAGTGATATCAGTTGCTCTTCTTGGCCGTGGTTTTTTCCCTTATTCAGAAGGGTTTCCACGTAAAATCTTGGTGTCACTATTGCTGCATTTTTATTCTTGCTGATTTAACCATAACTTAGTGTTCCGTGTTGATCACTAATACCGTGAATACTATTTTTTACGGGGTTTATTCCCAATAATACCAACTGTTACGTGTCGGCTTCCTGAAATTTCTTAGAAGGGCGACGTAAGGCTAAGCAACCGATGTCCGTGTGATTACTATCCTCCAACTAGAGTCCCCTCTCTATGCTAGCCGAGATTATCATTGCCGTATGGAAAAACCAATGTCAAGAGCAGTGGAGAGAACATAAAAGAGAATAGAATGAAAGAATGCTTGATTGAATTAATGAAAGCTATTACAGAAAGGAAACACGGTATCGAAGGGGATAGACACCAATACAAATAATTATTTGCTTATTTGAAAGTTTGATTACTTGATCCCCATAATAATGCTAAAAGAAAATGAACCAAAGTTACAAGACATGATATAACCAAGCTAGAGAGACATAATGGAAATAGAGAGAGTAAAACTACTCTATATTTACAATAATAGGACTTAGATTCCTACAAGGTAGAAGCAGGTCCGTTGGTTGCAACCTTGTCTTTAGCATTGGACTTTGCATGCGTAATGATGTTGGCATTTGCCTGTGGATGGGCGCTGGCAAGGGCTATCGATGGGGCGACACAGGCATGAGCACGCTTGTCACTTGGCGCGGCCAAGACCACGCGGTTGTCCATTGCGCTAGGTATTGAGAGGCTTGCCAAGATGCCATGGGGTGCGTCCAAGGAGTCATGGGGCGTGACTGGAATGCCACCCATGACATACATGAATTGCCTAGGGCCAGGTCTACCATAAGCAAAGATATAAGTTTTAAATGGAAACCATCTTCTTTTAACCGCAACAAGAGGACTTGTCTTTACTCTTCCTAATTTTGGTGCTAGCCTATAATGCTGTTTCCTAGAGCATTGGTTAACTGTACAATAATCATAATTGAATTGTTTTAACAAAAAGGGTCATATGAAAGGTTATCCGCTTAAGTTGATACATCTTTGTAAAAAAATTGTACAAAACGAGTAAACACAAAACTATAAGAAAATTGTTCAACATGTACAATGCGAACTTATTGTGCCAAGAAGGATATAATTTTGTATAACCAGTTACAATTTGACTCGAAGAAAATGATCTTTCAAAAATACTTATATTATATGTCCCATATTATTTTACTGATCTCATATGCAAAGGATCGTATAACTAAAATAACATCTGTGAGGGACTATAAAACGGAATCTCCCCATAGGCAAGAAAAGTGAGTTCAAGATTATGAATATAGTGTAGTTGAAACATGGCAAGATGATGGGCTTCCTAATATTTTGTGGTCATGTCTTTTTGCTGCCGAATGCACACTGCTGAAAATATTATAAATTAGAATTAAGCAACATATTTTCCTAGTAAATCTTGTAACAAACTACTTTCTTTTTTCCTCTTTGACAAGATAAGATGATCGACTTAACCAGTTTTATTCTACTTCTTCTTTGCACATGTCTTTTTGATCTGATCAATTGTGTTGTAGCCTTTCTTTGCGCATATCTTGTTTCCAAGCTAGTTCATTTTTCACTTATCGACAAGTCTAAACAGAAAATCAATCGTCTCCCTCCTGGTCCAAAACAATGGCCTATTGTGGGCAACCTTTTTCAGTTGGGCCAATTGCCTCACAGAGACATGGCTAGATTCTGTGACAAATATGGGCCATTGGTTTACTTCCGACTAGGTAATCTTAGTTAGGGATATTTACACAAATAGCTGATCGGATTAACTTTTTTCAGGCAGTATACATAAATTGTACATTGATTATACGGCTATTTTTTATTTAAGAAGTTGGGAGTGCAGCTATTTAGATTCTTCTTTGAATTATAGTTTGTAATGTTTGTGACGTCCCATGTTTATAGGCTTTATAAGTTAAATCTAACAATGGTCTTTAACTTAGTATACCTACATATATGTGTATATCTACAAAGGCATATATATAAAAATATTAATGCATCTATTACATCATATTACTTTTATTACCAAATACTCATCTGCCTGCTTAAAAGGCTTAATTTTGTTTTCCTTTTCCTAAATATTATACCTTTCTTTATTTTGTTTCTACTATAGAATATTCAATTTTGTTTAAGATGAATAGATGTGTATTTATGAAATCAAGTGTCTATTTGGTATGATCTGGTCTTTGCTCTATAAATAGAGAAAATTCTACATGGAGTGGCAATTAAAAACCTGCAGTATATGACGGGACTTGTCTGTATTTTCCCAATTAGAGACAAGTCAAAGTTATTTTTCACGCCTCAAAGCCTGCATTTAATTTTGTCCTTACATTATATATACTTTTTACTAACAGGTAATGTCGATGCTATCACCACCAATGATCCAGAAATCATAAGGGAAATACTTGTACAACAAGACGATGTTTTTGCGTCTAGGCCAAGAACTCTTGCTGCTGTTCATCTAGCATATGGTTGTGGGGATGTTGCATTGGCTCCCTTAGGACCAAAATGGAAGAGAATGAGAAGAATTTGCATGGAACATTTGTTGACAACCAAAAGGCTTGAGTCATTTGCAAAACATAGGGCAGATGAAGCTCAAACCCTAGTTCAAGATGTTTGGACCAAGACACAAAAAGGGGAGACATTAAATTTAAGGGAAATTTTGGGTGCTTTTTCAATGAATAATGTGACTAGAATGTTACTTGGAAAACAATATTTTGGGGCTGAATCTGCTGGCCCACAAGAAGCAAAAGAATTTATGCATATAACTCATGAATTATTTTGGCTTCTTGGAGTGATTTACTTAGGTGATTATTTACCTTTATGGAGGTGGATTGATCCTCATAATTGTGAGAAGAAAATGAGAGATGTAGAGAAAAGGATTGATGATTTTCATATGAGAATAATTGAAGAACACAGAAAGAAAGTTAAAAGTAATATTGATGAAGGTGAAATGGATTTTGTGGATGTTTTATTGTCTTTGCCAGGTGAAGATGAAGGAGATGGGAGTGGGAAACAACATATGGATGATGTTGAAATTAAAGCTCTCATTCAGGTCTAATTTTTTTATTCCAACTTTATATCATAAATTTAGTTTCTACATACTAATGATTTAAAGTTTAATGCTATCCAAGTGTTTTAACATGCTACAGCAAATTGCCTGATTTATTTTTCAGGCTATCAATGACACTTAGAGCCCGTTTGGACATTAACAAAAAATTTCGAAATTTTTTACTTTTTCTCGAAATTAGTGTTTGGCCATAAATTTTTTAATTTTCACTTGAAGATGAATTTTGGATTTTTTCGAAAATTTGAAAACTCCAAAAAACTATATTTTCAAAAATTTCACTCAGATCACTCACAAAAATAAAAGATAACCAAAAATTATATTCATGTCAAAACACAATTCTAATTTTTAAATATTATTTTCACTTGAAAAAAATTTTACTTTTTTTTAAATTCTTTTTTTTACAATTCTTATGTCCAAACACCCACTTATTTATTATGATTAATTATATGTAATTATTTTTTAGATGACTAGAATAAAAATTCTTTATACAGTTAGTATATATAAATTAAACTTATTATATTACAGCTATAATAACATTAATGGTCTGAAAGTAGACATATTTTATCAAAAAGGGAAATGTGCAAGTTTATTCTAAATATTTCAATTTTACCCTTTCGACACTTTGGGATTATCCATACCTTTGTTTTAGTAAATATTCTCTTACTTCCTTGTCCTTATACTTCAGATTAAAGCTCCGTAAAGGTATGAATAACTCCAAAAATATAAAATAAGATATTTCATATAGTAGTAGCATTTTTTTGTGAGACTTATTTTTTCTTTTTCTTTTTATTACAGGATATGATAGCTGCAGCCACAGATACATCTGCTGTAACCAACGAATGGGCAATGGCTGAGGTGATCAAGCATCCCCACATCCTCAAGAAGATCCAAAAAGAGCTTGACATAGTTGTTGGATCGGGTCGGATGGTAACCGAATCCGACTTGGTTAATCTCAAATACCTTCGTTGTGTTGTACGTGAAACTTTCCGCATGCACCCGGCTGGTCCATTTCTAATCCCACACGAATCAATCCGAGATACTACGATCAACGGCTATTATATCCCGTCCAAAACACGTGTCTTCATCAACACACACGGTCTTGGTCGGAATACCAAGATTTGGGACAATATAGACGAGTTTAGGCCAGAGAGACATTTGCCAGAAGATGAAAACGTCAGAATCGAAATAAGTCACGGGGCGGATTTCAAGATTTTACCATTTAGTGCAGGAAAAAGGAAGTGTCCTGGTGCACCATTGGGAGTAAAGTTGGTACTTATGGCGTTGGCTAGGTTGTTTCATTGCTTTGATTGGTGTCCACCAAATGGATTGAAACCTGAAGATATTGACACAAGTGAGGTTTATGGAATGACTATGCCTAAAGCTAAGCCTTTGATGGCTGTTGCTAGGCCTCGACTGCCTGCTCATTTGTACCATTGCCACTCAATTAAATGAATATACTATGTTACGCCACGCTCTGAAATGACATAGAAATGGATATCTTTTTCTTTTTTTCAGGGGTGGATATAGTGTACAAGATATAGGAATTCAATAGGCGGAGGCAGCATCTCTACGAAGGGGGTTCAAAATTTTTTTTTTTTAGCTAGTGGGAATTAAACCTATGATCTTATGAAGGTTTTCAACCCCTTTCCGTCCCCCTAAATATGTACAACTAATAAATTTTAAACTCAAAAATCAAATAGACTATTATAGAATTTCGAATTGGAACCAGGTCAAATCATCGATCTGCCTTATTGAGTCAATAATACTACTCCCTCCCTTCCAATTTATGTGAACCAGTTTGACTGGGTACGGAGTTTAAGAAAAAAATGAAGACTTTTGGAATTTGTGGTCCAAAACAAGTTCAGATGGGGCCCAGAATATTTGTGTGATTATAAAAACTTCTCATTAAGGGTAAAGTTGTAACTTTAAGCTAAATTGTTACCAAATTTAGAAAGGGTTCATTCTTTTTGAAACGAACCAAAAAGAAAATAGGTTCACATAAACTGAAACGGCAGGAGTATCATTTGAAACAACGTAAATCTAGATGAGTCAGTATTCTAGTACTCTCATACACGACAGCATGAGTCGCTAGAGATCCGCAAGGGAGAAGAAAGCTAAGAACTTGTTAGGGAATGAAATAGAAACTATTTTCCTCAAAGCATATATCAAAAAAATTCAAAAAGAAATCTAAAATATAAAATTGTCGCGAGTTTCTTTTCCTCCAACCCACAATTCGAAGGTTTGAACCATGTTAGGAAGCAAGTGAGAAACCACTGTAAATTTCTCTTTACAATTATTTTTACCGTCACAAATAATATTTTTTATAGAAGGAAATAAGACTATTCTACTTTAAAAATTAGTAAAATACTATCAATTAGTTGGATACCTATATTTGTTTTGCTAACAGAGGAATTGCAAAAGGGAAAATATATAATCACGGTATGCATAAGGCAAAGGAAAGTGCGTGGTTGGAACTAGGGGTGTACAAACCGAACCGAAAAACAGCACCAAATCGAAAAGTCAAACCAAACCGATTAAAAAACCCGACTCGGTTTGGTTTGATTTGGTTTGGTATTGAATAAAAAACTCCGAACCAACCCGACATATAAATATACAATTTTTATATATAATATTGAAGATTTTATATAAACTTTTATTTAAAAAATATCTAAAAATATTTGGGATTCTATTGCAGGATATAAATTTTAATAGAATATGAAGTGCTCCATATTTATTGACCTTAAATAATGGGTTGTATGATAAGTTTCTTATCAAGTGTTACTGAAATATGTCTATCTCTTTGTTTTTACTTCTTACATATTCATATCATATGTTAAAATGTATTAAATTCTTATATCTTTTTCGAATGTGAAGTGGTTATTAATATTTAGGTATCATATTGACTTTTATGTTTAATTACCAAATTCGGATAACCTGAAAGTGTATATCAACAAAAAATTATTTACAGATAACTAAAAAATAATTATTATGTGTTAACTAATGTAATTCTCGTATAAGAATATTTTAATTGATAATATATTTGTCAACTTTTTATATTTTTACTAAATAGATGTATATGTATCAAATATTTAATAAAGTAGGATTGAAATAATATGTAAGTAATCAAAAACCCGAAAACCCGAAAACCCGAAAAACCCGATAAAACTAAACCAATCCAAACCGATATAGTTGGTTTGGTTTGGTTTTGATAAAAACCGAACCAACCAGGTCTATATACACCCCTAGTTGGAACAAACCAAATCTCACCAAGTCACACGACTTCCACTTGTGCATGTCCCTCCATCACTTGTCACTAAAGTATGTACACTATAGAATTAAAGACGGATCTAAAATTTATAATTTATAGGTGTTAGTATTTTTAATGCAAACCTATCATTACATTTCTCATAGGAAAAAGAAAGGGAGTTTTTAATAGGTTGACAATCAATTAAAACTAGTCAAACGAGGCCTTAGCTAGTTTTGTAAAGAAAATTCAACATTGCTATATAAATTATGAACAACCAAAAACTCACAAGAATTTCTAGAACAAGAACTGCACAAGAACATTGTTAAAATGCAGAGAGAGCTGAGACGGATTCAGCCATTGAAGCTCGAGAAGCTTCTGTAAGAAGAAGAAAGGGAAATGTGAGAGAAGCAAAATGATAACCGCTATTGTTCTATTGCTTTTCAGTGTATTTATGCAATCATCTCATCTCACTAATACTCACTACGATATAGCTAACTAACTACTTAACTTAATACATGGTTATTACACAACTGAATAATTGCTAACCACTAACTTCCACTTGTGCTCATTTCCAGTAACACAGGCATTGCCATCTCATATCCTCCCCCTCAAGTTGGAGGGAGCAAAATATTTAGAACCCCCAGTTTGCCAAGCAAATGAACATGTTGAACTTGCCCCAAGACTTTAGTTAAAAGATTTTCCAGCTCATCCTTGGTGTGGACATATCCATGCCTTAATTTTTGTCTCTGATAAAGTGACAATCTATTTTTATATGTTTTGTCCTCTCGTGAAAAAAGGAATTAGCTGCAATATGCATAGCAACCTTGTTATCACTGAACATAGTCATTGGAGAGCTTACACCAATTCCCAGCTCCTTGAACAGTCCAAGCAACCATGTCAATTCTACTACAGCTGAGGCCATGCTTCTATACTCTGCTACAACTGAGCTTCTAGATATTGTTTTCTATTTTTTTTTTTACTTCTAGGAGAACTAGGATTTCCAAATTTGATTACGTACCATGTTAGAGACCTCCTTGTATTTGGGGTTGCTTCCCAATCTGAGTTACACCAACCTGTCAATTTTGTTTGACTCCAGCCTTTAACCAGATTCCTTGTCCTAGTGAATTTTTCAAGTACCGCACCAGCCTTGTTGCAGCTTTCCTAGACTTCTTGGGTTAATTGACTCGAGGTCGGGACTGCATAATTGATGTCAGATCTGGTGATAGTGGCATATATTAATCTTCAAACCATTCTTTGGTATGAGCTAACGTCATGTAGAACCTCATCTCCTGTGATTCCAACTGTTCTGTCATACTCTACAGTTAACTTTGAATTGGACTCCAAAGGTGTTTACTGGCTTTGCTCCAGTCAATCCCATATTAGATATCAACTCAAGCACATATTTTCTCTGATTGAGAATCACTCCAGACTTGGACCTCAACACTTTTATACCTAAGAAATATCTCAATTCACCAAGGTCCTTCATTTTGAATTTCTGATGCATGACTTTCTTTACCTTACTAATCACTTCACTACTGCTACTTGTGATGAGCAAGTCATCAACATAAACCTGAACAATCATTGTGTCCTTTGATTCGTTTAATGTAACAAGAAATAATCATGATTGCTTTGAGTAAACCCTGTATCTAATAATGCATGTCTTCTAAAGCCTTCAGGCATCTCCATATAGGCTTCCTCACCTTGCAAGAAAGCGTTGTACACATCCATTTGCCATATGGTCAAACCTCTAGGCACTACACTAGCTATGACTCACTTCACAGTTACCATCTTGACAACAGGTAAAATGGTGTCTTGGTAGTCAAGGTCTTCCTTCTAATTGTATTCTTTTGCTACAAGTTTGGTCTTGAACCTCTCAACTTCTTCATTATCTTGATATATATATATATATATTGTAGACCCATTTTGATCCCACTGTATTCTTTCCTTTTGGGAGGTCAACCACTTCCCATATGTCATTTTCTTCTAATGCTTTTAATCTCCTGCTTATTGTTTCTATCAACCTTGCATCCTTGGTGCTTCCTTGAAGCATTGAGGCTCCACCAGTACAGAAAACTTGTCAAGGTAAGTTTGACAGGTTGGTTTGGTTCTGTCATAGGACAGATGGTTAGAAATTGGGTGCTTGTTGTTGCCCTAGTGGTTATGTAATCTTTCATCCCAGCAGGTTGTTTGGAATCCCTTGATGAACTCCTGGTGATTAGAGCATGAACTTTTGTTTCTACTGTCCATCTTATGGACTGTGCTCCACATTGGCTCCTCTGTCAAGTCATCTCACCCTTTATGTTCTGAGGCAGAAGAATGATCATGTGCCAAATCAGGCAGGTCAGACTCTTGAGCAGGAGAACTAGATGATCCCTCAGAGTCACCATTAGTCCAAGAAGTTAGAGTTGAGTCATCAGTAGTGGTAGCTCGAAGTGGTGGATCATGCAGCATATCATGAGGCAACGTGCGATCAGTAGGTGCAACCTATTTCTTTGAGGAAGAAATGGCAAAAGGAAACTCAGTTTCTCTAAAGGTAGCATATTTATTAACAAAAAAACAGTTGTATTCTTACGTCTAAAAGAATGCAACCCTTTTGTAGGG
>MU778463.1:104296-137920 GCA_026770625.1 Nicotiana glauca
AGACAGAACCCGCTCCGCACCCGCACTGCCCCGCCCCACCTGCCATCCCTACCCTTTTGTAATTCCTGAGTAGCCGAAGAACACCATTGGTATTACTCTTACTGCAAACTTGTCATCCTTGGTGTCACGACCCCAAATCTCCCTCCGTAAGATGTCATGACGGCACCTAGTATCTACGACTAGGTAATCCTAACCAATTGTTGAAATAACAAAATGGGAAGTAAAAACTTAACAGCTAACCGTAACAGATAATTAAATAACTAATAACAATGTTGCTCGTCATGTACAATAACCAACACTCTAGTAATACACAGTATTCCCAAAAACCAGAACATCATAAGTCACAAGCTATAGAAGAAAACTAGTATCTCTATACACTAGAGTCTAAGAAAAGAAGTACGGAAGGTAAATAACATAGGAATGAATAAGGGGGACTCCGAGGTCCGCGGACATGGCAAATATATCTTGAAGTCTCCAAACTATCACTGCTCACTGATTACGTGGCTAATAAGAAGTACCTAGATCTGCACACAAAACCTGTGTAAAAGAGTAGCATGAGTACACTACAACAGTACCCTATAAATGCCAAGTCTAACCTCGATCGAGTAGTGACAAGATCAGGTCAGGGCCCACTGATATATAATAAATAAATTAAGAGAATATAGAAATATAATAAAAGACTAGAATTTAACAAAGAGGAAGAGATATAAAAATAATAGTACAACACACAAGGGTAAAGCAGCAGGGGATCTCCCGAGATACCGTCTCATAGTCCTAAAAGTAAATATGCTAGAAGATCTCTCGAGGTATCGTCTCGTAGTCTCAAAAGTAAATGTGTAGGGAGATCTCTCGAGGTACCGCCTCGTAATCTCAAAAGTAAATGTGTAGGGAGATCTCTCAAGGTACCGCCTCGTATTCTCAAAAGTAAAGATGCATGGGGATCTCCTGAGGTACCGCCTCGTAGTCTCAAAAGTAACAAATAGATCAACCAATAAATACAACAATTAACAGCGAGAATTCTACAATTAAGACTGATACAGATCTAGGAAATCAACTAGCATGCTGCACATAGTTCAAATAAGCAATTAAAGAATGTAGACGTGCGATATTAGACTAAACAGGATACTACACATGCTAGTATAACTCAATTAAGATGAAAATAGGCTACTACTCGGTAAAAACCACATTTTTCAATAATTAGCTCGTGTACTCACTCATCACCTCGAGTACACAGCGCTCATATAACACAACATTACCAAAGCCTAAGGGGATTTCTTCCACACAAGGTTAGGCAAGCCACTTACCTCAAACCAAGCCCAATCAACCAGTAATAATGCATTTTCCACGATTTTCCAACTCTGAATGGCCCAAATCTAGCCAAATGCAATTACATACTATAAATATAACTATAAGAACTAACCTAATTAACAGAATCAAGGATTAGTGGGATTTAACCAAAAATAAGTGAATAATCATTATCCAGTAGATGTCTCTGAAATTCTCCAAATCCAAGCTCTCTGTATCAAGTTTTGATAAAAATGGCTAACCTACATTTTTGAAAAGTTTAATGTTTCCAAGGCATCCCTTCTTTGTGAACACGGAAGAACCCTCGCATTCACGAAGTGCAGGCTTACTCTAACCCAAAATCCTTCATCGCGAACGTGATGGCCTAATCACGAATGCGAAGGTCACTCAGCTTGACCCAACGCGAACGTGAAGCACAAAATCCCACCTGCCTCTAGTTCCTCTTCCCGAATGTGAAACTCCCCTCAATAATGCAAAGAAGGAAACCAACAACTGGAAAACTAGAAAATTCTGCAATTCTTTATAAGTCCAAAATGATCCGTTAATCCGAGGCCCCCGAAACCTCAGCCAGACATACCTACAAGTCCTAAAATAACATAAGAACTTAGTCGAGCCCTCAAAACACATCAAACAACAACAAAAACACGAATCACCCTCCAATCCAAACTTCATGAACTTTGAAACTTCAAACTTCTACAACCGATGTCGAAATCAATCAAACCACGTCCAATTGTCCTCAAATTTTGCACACAAGTCATGTCCTAAATTACGGGCCTACTCCAATTTCCGAAATCGGAATCCGACCCCAATATAAAAAAAGTCCACTTCCGGTCAAACTTCCCAAAAATTCAACTTTCGCCATTTCAAGCTTAATTTACCTACAAACCTCGAAAACACAATCCGGACACACTGCTGAGTCCAAAATTACCAACGGAGCTAACAGAATCGACGAACCACTATTTCGTATTCGTCTTCACACAGTTCTGACTACGGTCCAAATCGTAGAACTTATACTTCCATTTTAGGGAATAAGTGTCCTAAAAACCCCCCAAAACCAAAGACAGAACCCCCCCTCCCCCGGCAAGTTACATAAGCGAAAAAGGATATGGGAAAAGAAGTAAATAGGGGATAGGGGCTACTACTCTCAAAATGACCGACGGGGCCGTTACATCCTCCCCTCTTAAAATAATTGTTCGTCCTCGAACGAGTATAGAGAAATAACTGAAGTGGTGAAAAGATGAGGATAACAACTGTGCATATCATGCTCGGTCTCCAAAGTTGGCTGCTCGATGGCTGACCCCTCCATTGAACCTTCACTGAAGCAATGTTCTTTGATCTCAGCTTTTAAACTTGCCTGTCCAAAATAGCCACCGGCTCCTCAACATAAGATAGATCCTTGTAAAATTGGACTGAGTTAAAATCCAACACATGAGACGGATCGTCGTGGAACTTACGGGGTATAGAAAGTGGAAATATCGGATGGACTCCTGCTAGGCTGGGAGCCAAGACAAGCTCATAAAAAACCTCCCCAACACGCATCAACACCTCGAACGGGCTATTAAACCTTGGGCTCGGCTTGCCCTTCTTTTCGAACCTTATAATGACCTTCATGGGCAAAACCTATAGCAATACCTGCTCTCCAACCATGAATGCAACATCGAAAACCTTCTGATCCGCATAACTCTTCTGTCTGGACTGGGCTATGCGAAGTCGATCCTGAATCACTTTAACCTTCTCTAAAGCGTCCTGAACCAAGTCTATACCCAAAAGCCTAGCTTCACCCGGCTCAAACAAACCCACTGGAGACCGACACCACCTACCATATAGAGCCTCATCAGTGCTATCTGAATGCTTGACTGAAAACTGTTGTTGTAGGCAAACTCTGCAAGTGGAAAAAACTAATCCTATGAACCTCAAAACTCCATCACACACGCATAGAGCATATCTTCCAATATTTGAATAGTGCGCTTGGACTATCCATATGTATGAGGGTGAAATGATGTGCTCAACTCCACTCGAGTACCCAACTCATGCTGTACCACACTCCAAAATTGTGATGTAAAATGCGTACCACGATCAGAGATGATAGATACCATAACACCATGAAATTTGACAATCTCGCGGATATAAACTCGAGCCAGTTGCTCGGAAGAATAAGTAGTCATCACAGGAATAAAATGAGCTGACTTGGTCAGCCTCTCCATAATTACCCAAACTACATCAAATTTCCGCAGAGTCCGGGGAAGAGCAACAATGAAATCCATGGGAGCAACAATGAAATCCATTGTAATCCGCTACCATTTCCACTCCGGAATCTCTAACTTCTGAAGAAACTCACCTAGCCGTTGATGCTCATACTTCACCTCTTGGAAATTTAGACACCAAGCTACATATTCCACTACTTCCTTCTTCATTCTCCTCCACAAATATGTTGCCTCAAATCCTGATACATCATTGCGGCACCTGGATGGATGGAGTACCGCGAACTGTGAGCCTCTTGGAGAATCAACTCACGCAAATCATCTACATTGGGCACACATAGCTTTCTATGCATCCTCAATGCATCATCATCTCCAATAGTGACCTCCTTAGAATCACCGTGCTGAACCATGTCCTTAAGGACAAGCAGATTGGGGTCATCATACTGACACTCCCTGATACGATCCTAAAAAGAATATTGAGAGACCATACAAGCCAACACTCAACTCGTCTTGGACATATCCAATCAAACAAACTGGTTGGCTAAGACCTGAACATCCAATGCCAATGGCCTCGCTGCTACTGGTGATATGCTAAGCTTCCCAAACTCTCTGCCCAGCAACTCAAGGAATTGACCACCACATTGGCCTTCCCAAGATGGTATATAATAGTGATATCATAATCCTTAAGCATCTCTAACCACCTTCGTTGACGCAATTTAAGATCCTTCTACTTGAATAGATACTGCAAACTCCAATGATTGGTGTAGATCTCACAAGCGACACCGTACATATAGTGTTGCCAAATCATCAAGGCATGAATGATAGCTTGTAACTCAAGGTCATGGACATGATAGTTCTTTTCATGTACCTTCAGCTATCTAGATAGGTAGGAAATCAACCTACAGTCCTAAATCAACACCGCACCGAGACTATACTGCGGAATATTAGAATATACGATATAAGATCTCGAACCTGAAGGCAATACAATTTTGGGGATGTACTCAAAGCTATCTTGAGCTTTTGAAAGATGTCCCCACACTTCTTTTTACACCTAAATGGAGCACCCTTCTAGGTCATCCTGGTCATAGGTGCTACAATAGATGAGAACCATCTACAAATCGACGGAAATACACCACCAAACCTAAAAAAACTCTGGATCTCCGTAGCTGATGACGGTCTGATCCAACTCTGCATTGATTCCACCTTATTTGGATCTACCTTAATCCCATCACTTAACACTATATGACCTAAGAATGCCACTGAGTCTAGCCAAAACTCACACATCGAAAATTTTGCATGTAGCTTCTTTTCTCTCAAGGTCTGGAGCACAGTCCTTAGGTACTGCTCATGATCCTCCCGAGTCCGAAGTATACTAGAATCAAGATAGGGCCGGAACACACTGTGCATCAAGTGCATGAATGTTGTTGGGGCATTGGTCAACCCAAATAACATCACAAGGAACTCATAGTGACCATACCGAGTCCTGAAAGCAGTCTCCAGGATATCTAGCTCCCGAATTGTCAACTGATGATATCCTGAGAGCAAGTCAATCTTGGAAAACACCCTGGCACCCTATAACTTATCAAATACGTCATCAGTACGAGGCAATGGATACTTTTTCTTCATTGTACCTCTGTTCAACTGGAAATAATCAATGCACAAACACATAAAACCATCATTCTTCCTTACAAATAAGACTGGAGCATCATGATAAGTGGGGATTTTTACTACTTATTAGCACCATTTTACTTTTATCTTAGTCCAAAAGTGCTTAACTGTATTCCTGAAAATTGATGGAATGTGCTTAAATGTAGGAGTATTGAAAAATAAGCCACAAAGATGAAATCCAACTCAAGAAGGAGTGATCTGAACCGAAGAACAAAAACAAGGCAAAAAGGCTCAAATGCTGATCACAGAAGGAGAAGTGAAGTATGTCAAAGGCCTAAGGTAATGTGCGGACCTCTCATTTATTCTGCGGCCGCAGAAGCTATGCCAGTGTTCAAGATTCAGAGAAATCTCATTTCAAGCCTAGAAGAAATGTGGAACGCACAATTATTGTGCGGTTGCAGAAGTCAGCAATGCGGCCGCACTCAGAACTGTGCGGTCCGCAAAAGAGGCCTACGTGGCCGCACATAGAATTGTGCGGACCGTAAAACACTCAAGATGCGATTGCATTCCAAAATTATACGGCCACCAAGTCTTTTAATATTGATATTCTTATATGCACCTGCTAGACTTTCTTAATATTTGTAGGTAAGAATCTTTGCTTAAAAGCTTCGGATAGTCTTAGATAGATTGGCAAGGCTCATTGTATCTTGACAGATGAAAATTAGATATTCCTTGATTTATTTCCTTGTATGAAATCTTCAACGACTTTCTTTTCTTCAACAAATTGTGGTGAATATCCTTTTGAATTTGCTTTCCTTGCTAACTAATATTCTCTTTAGTTGACCAAAGTTCTTTCCATAATATAGAATATATTATACCCATAATATATTTTCTTTCCATAGAAAATATATTCTTCTCTCATTATATTGAAAATATTCCTTTCTTGATCTTGGAAAATAATATCTTTCTATAATATAAATTTCTACACCATAATATATTTTCTTTCCATAGAAAATATATTCTTGAAAAATAATCTCTTTCCATAATATAGATTTTACTACACCATAATATAAATTCTTTCTATAGAAAATATATTCTTCTTTGGCCTTGTAAAATCTTTCTTCTATAAAATAATAGATCTTCTCCATAATTTTAGCAACTTTCCTTCCATAATTTCCTTAGATTCTTCTTCAGATATTGTAGTAAGCCATCCAATATTTGTAACTTGACTTTCGAATATTATTCCTTCTATGATGCTTGGAGATTAACTCTCTGAAAATAATCTTCCTTGATAAAATCTTCACATGATATTCTCTTTTCCGTATTTGTCTCGATCTTTACCATCATCTTCTTTTATGAATAAACCTGTGCAGAAATAAGATTACCACAAGTAAGTGTTATTTGATTAATAATTATGTTGGTTTGTTATCATCAAAATTAATACGTGAAACCTTGAAGCTAACAATCACCCCCTTTTGATGATGGCAAACCATTGAGTACAAAATAAGGAAATTTAATCAAAGACTTAATTAAAGGCAGTAATGGGATAAGCTATATAAGTTGGTTACTTCCCTGAAATCATCTTCTCGAAATGCATGCAGTACATCAAGTGTGAACTCCCCCTCACTCTATGCATTCCTCAATTGTGATCCCCCTGTCTCTATACACTCTACATGAGCTTTCGAACTTTTGTACACATTATTTCTCCCCCTTTTGTCATCATCAAAAGGGTGAAATGTGATATAAATTACTAGAACCAATAATAAAACATATGCTCTATATTCCAAGAATTTCTCAATTAGATAAATGCATAATCTATTAACTTATCTAGTTTAAAGAAAGAATAACGAGAAATAAACACTAAGCAATCAACACCAAAGGTTTGATTCTGTTGTAAAAACTTTGAGTAACCAAATAATTGTTGACCATACGAAACACGAGAAATTGTACATTTCCATACTACCTTCTTTGATAAATATGAGGAAATATCTGCAAGATGATGGTCAATGTCCACCATACAGATTTCCAAGATACTTTCTGCCACAAGCAATCTAATGACACATGTTTTGCCTTGTGCTCTAGTTTGTCTTATTCGTGAGAATTAAAAAAATCTCCATGCCATTTTTTTTATTTCAGTTCACTTTGTTACCTGCAAGACTTGCATCTGAAAATACCCTACTAGATCAAAGCAATTAGTTCTTGCGTATTGTAATCCATAATTTAGAATCAACTAAAGATCTTTTGTGGCACTATAAGGAGATATTATGAGATCAGATATACCAACATACTTGTCATAAAAATGCAATAGAAAGCGGGCCATACCTTGGCACTTTATTCGATCGTTGGACTTACTAATTTTCTCCTTGCTTCGCATTATGTGAACATGACGGTTAATTTTACATCATACTTATTTTCAAACTGATCATCTTCTAGAGGCTTAAAAAGCTTGACATGTTTTTGGATAGTATTACCAAGTAAATATGCTCTTGTAAATGTATCTTTGAAAAGATTGATTGTCATATGATAAATATGAATTTGTTTCAAGTGATAACTAGTCTTGGTCACAAGAATGTGATTAAAAAACTTTCAATTCCAGAGAGAAGCTGGAGAAATGTCATGCAGTTTTTAAGTCATTTAAAATATTTCAACATGCATACAAAAATACTTTACAAACTTTGTAATAAGCACATAAAAAATAATATTCTAACAAAACTCTCAAGGAAGAAACAAACCTCCTTGTTGTGAAACCTTGAGCTACAAGTTTATACATAATTTTACAACTTTACCAATCTCATCAGGCTTTAGATATCCATGATTGCAGCCCATTTTCTTGGTACTGGATTTCTATATTGTTGAGTCTTTCAGCTTTCCTCAACAAATCTTGCATTACTAGAATCCAACATTCAATGCTTCTTCATGACCGTCTAGTTCAACTAGTATAGATATGTCACTAGCAATTTATTTCAAGCAATCCACTGTAAGTTCTCCATCCTTATTCACAAATTGCTTAAAAAAATATTAGTATAAAGAAAAACGCGCATGATGAGATTTTTCTACAACTAATGAATAAGAAATATGTCGAGAGGCTTACCAAGATAGTTGCAACCAAAGGAAACAAGATAACCAAACATTGATTTTTCTTCCCTCCCATAGCTCAGGCAAAGTTTCATTCAAGATAAGATCCAATGAAAATATTAAAGCACATATGAACCAATGATGACAATTTATGCAAAAATGATGTTTTCTTTTCAAGTCTACTTTCAACTGAGGCGCCAAACTAAGATGTGAAAGATCATGCTTGTTGCAAAAAAATGTCAGACAAATACTATTAAAACTTGCATCGATGACCACAACAAATGCATTATTTTCTTATTAAAAAATATGACATATGCGAAAGTAAGGATAATCATCAATAAAAACATATATATTTACCTTCCAAGCTTTTGGTAAGCATTTGCAACACAAAAATAGAAATAATCAACACTTGATTTTTCTTCCTTATATATCTCACAAGGTGTCCTCTAATATAGATCCAGAATATAACTCAATTTAAGCAAATAATAGAGATACATACCTTTTGTCTTCAAGCTTTTGAGTATTACCCACAATATTTTATGTGCAGAAGTGGCCTCAAAGTTAGATAACTTTTTTGGTCTTGAGTAAAGCATTTGTATTCTTACCAAGAAAGTATTACACACATAATTCACTTCAAGAATAATATAAGGCACATATAGGCATGAGTCAAGTTCATACGATATCAATATAATCACATGCTTTCTTATCCTAATAACTTATGTAAATGACATGGTTCATGCAAGACATGCACTCAGGCTATTTAAAGTCTCTAATTCATGGAAAAAAATACCAAATAAAATAACAATTTGATGTAGCTAGTGGACTCAAAGTGCATATAGATGGCTAATATGCATATAGTAGGTTGTACTTTACTAAACCAATAGTTGAATATATGCAGCGAGAAGAACTTGAATAAACCTTAGTGATATCAGTCACTCTTTTAGATCATACGTCATATTTCATTCATCCTCTATGAATATGTAAAAACTTGAAGCACGTTACTCGACCATCCAATACGCAAACATTTTTAATCCTTTTTATAGCTGGACTAGAAAATTCCCGCAAAACAAATTATTTTGTTTTTGGTACCCAAATCTTTTTGGATCCTTCATGGTTAGTAGCTTGTATAATTGGAGATACATGTAACTATTTAGGTCTCCAAACAAATTTTGATCTATCACGACTTTTGGCATAATTACATGCAAATGCCTTATGTCCAAAATTACCACAGTAGTGACATGTAACAAAAGAAGTAGAGTATTTACCAGCATGTGCCTTAGTCGACTTGAAGCTTTCCTAAGTCGACTTGTTTGAAATAGGGTGTCTACTGGTAGATCCCTTGTCAGTCAACTTGGAGTTATTAAGAAAATGAGCCCGCTTGTTCGGTCGATCAAAATGGTGACGGGAAGATATGTGCAAACTATTCATTTGTTTACGAAGTTCCGCATTTTCTTCTTGAAGTAAGTCATTTTCAACCTGATATTCTTCAAGTAGAATATCCCACTCTTCATTTTACTTTTTCAACTTGTTATATTCTTCAAGTTGGGTCTCCAGGTTTTTCTTCTCCCGTTTAGTCTTCATGATCTCATCAAGAATTTTCCTCATATCTTCTAAAGCCTGTTCTACGATATTTTGAAGTTCATTACATTTATCACAATCTTGAAATCTTACCTCACTTGTTTCACTTGGGGCCATGATGGAGTTGCTTGTTGATTCCTCATGATCGTTGTCTGATATATCTTCATCACTCTAGATACCAAAAGATTTTCTTTTCTCACTTGTCTCACTTCGTGCCAGGAAACAAAGGTTGGCAACTCCATTATGATTTTTATCAGGCATATATTCATCACTCCACACGCTGGAAGATTTTCTCTTTCCCTTGCCCCTGGATAGTTTCATTTTTAGTTCTAGACAGTTGTGTAATGACCTGACCGGTCGTTTTTAGAATTCATGCCCCGATCCCCTATTAAATCCTTCCCCTAAGTTCATTTCTGCTATTTTGGTTTGCCGGGACGTTCGGTGTTGGGTTTTTAGGAGAGTTTTGGGACACTTAGACCCTAAATGAGAGCTTAAATGTTGGAAAGTGGTCTATAGTTGGAACAGTGTGAAGATGACCTCGGAATGGAAATCTGATGATTTCGTTAGCTCTGTTAGGTTATTTCGAGGTTGGGAGCGTGTTCGGAATGTATTTTGGAGGTCCGTAGCTAATTTAGGCTTGAAATTCCGAAGTTTGAATTTTTAAAGTTCCGGTCAGGTAGTGGGATTTTGATCCGAGAGTCGGAATGGAATTTCGGAAAGTGCAGTAGCTCCGTCATGTCATTTGGGATGTGTGTGCAAAATTTTAGGTCATTTGGACGTGGTTTGGTTAGGTTTTTGATCAATACCGTATTTTGAAGAATTGGAAGTTCATAAGCATGATTTTTGGCTTGATCCGTCATTTCGATGTTGTTTTATGTCATTTGAAACTTCGAGAGAGTTCGTGTTAGGTTATATGACTTGTGTGTGTGATTTGATGGGGTCCCGGGAGCCTCGGGTGTATTTCGGATGGGCTACGGGTCATTTTTCTCTATGTTTGAACTGCTGTTCTGCTATCTGGTATTTCCTTCTATGCGATTGCATTGCTTGTCCGCGATCGCATAGGAAAAATTTGGGCATCAATATTTTCCTTCTATGCGATCGCATTGCTTGTCTGCGATTGCATAGCACGAATTTGGGCATCAATATATTCCTTATATGCAATCGCATTGCTTGTCCCGCGATGGCATAGCACAAATTTTGGGCAAGAACGTGGTTGCTAGTTGATTTTAGTCGGTTCGAGGTAAGTATCTTGCCTAACCTTGTGTGTGGGACCTCCCCTTAGGATTTGAGTCTTCTTTGTTGATTGTATTCCTTGTACACGAGGTGACGAGTGCGTGCTCGAATTTATTTGTGGAAAATTGCCTCTTTTTGGCTCTTAGATCCTTGTAATCACCGAATATGAAGTTGTTCTTGATACAATTGAGTTCCTTGTTATCAGTTTCACCTCTACATGACTTACTTGCCCTTTTTGGTTATTCTTGTTACCTAATTGACTTTTTGGAATTTATTTGCCCTTTTTGGTTATTCTTGTTACCTAATTGACTTTTACTTGTTTAACTGTAGACATTCATTCCTAACTGCTTGTCTTTATTTGGAAAGCATCATTTCTATCTCTCGTGTAAATAATTGGTCTTAATTGGAAAGAAGTTAGATATCCTATGTTTAGTTGATATTTTCCTTAATTGTAATTATTTGATTCATGCTAACTTCCTTGTTGTTGAATTGAGTATTATGGAATCGATGTTTCATATTATTTCTTCCTTGTTGAGTTGTTCTTATTGCGCTTAGTATTTCCCTGTTACGGTTATTCCTTGTGAGTTAGTTGTACCGTCTTTTGGTGAACGGAATTTCTTGAGTTGATTATCTTGCTTTGTTCCTGTATATATTGTCATTTATTTTTTTGTACTTGATATTATAATGCATGAGGTTTCTGCCGTGCGGTTGTTGATATTGTGATGCACGAGTTTTCTGCCGTGCGGTTGTTGATATTATGATGCACGAGGTTTTTGCCATGTGGTTGTTGATATTGTGATGTACGAGGTTTCTTCCGTGCGGTTGTTGCTACTGTGATGCATGAGGTTTCTTGTTGTTGAAGGGTTGCACGAGGTGTTTGCCGTGCTATTGTTGTTATTGATGTTTTGCACATGTGGCGTAATAAGGTGGGATATGTTATATGCTTATATGTGGGTTGCGCATGTGGAAGAATAAGTTGGGAACATTTTTATGAACGTGTGGCGAAATAAGGCGGTGCCTATTATATTATTACTTGCATGCGTGGCGAAATAAGGTGGGCTATGTCAGGGGTTGATTGTAAAGAATTGTGACGGCCTATGGAAGCGTTTCCTACTAAGTAATATTGAGATTTGTGGATTTTATTACCTGTATGAGATTTATTGTCGGAAGTTGTGAGGAAACATCGTATGTACGGTCCGCTCTCCTTTTCATATTTACTAGCTGGTAGAATTTTGTTAGAAAACACTTGCACAAGCATACACGTCGCTGAACACTCCTATTAGAGGTGAATTCCTCCTGATTTTGCTAAGGGTGGAGGTACGCCCTCGTTTATCCATTATATTTGTGAGAGTGGCCCTAGTTAGCCAGTTAGTTGTCAGCATGACATTGAGATTGATGGGGCACAGGATGCCAATTGTTAGATTTCAGATGTTGGGTCTTCGCGAGTTGTGGTTTTTCTGAGACTTGGTGAAATTGTGGAAAGAGTTGAATAAGACCTTTGTGAACATCCTTGCAGGATATGAGTTGTTGACTTGTTTTCCCTTGCCGTGTTGTGACCTTAGGGTTTGGATTGTGATTCTGCCGTCATTCTGTATCATCATTTATTATATTCTCGTTGTTACTTATTGTATTTTTCCGTTATTGTGAATTGTAGCATTCTTTGTCATTCATGCAGTCTTTACATATTTATATGTTGTTACCATTATTCCTATGATTATACTGTTTAATTACTGGTAAGTGCCTTGACTGTTTCTCATCACTACTCCACCGAGGTTAGTCTTGATACTTACTGGGCACTGTCGTGGTGTGCTAATGCTACTCTTCTGCACATTTTTGTTGTGCAGATACAGGTACTCCCACTCAGTTCTGCCAGCCTTGGAAGGAGGCATATCGGTAGAGACTTCGAGGTATATCTGCTACGTTCGCAAACCGAGGAGTCCCTTTCCAGCTTTCTGTAATAAGTATATCTCTTTCAGTATTTCTCCTTTGTATAGATATTCTTGAGTCAGAGCCTCTTATGTATCCCTTAGCTTGTGATTTGTGAGTTTTCAGGTTTTGGGAGTTTGTTAGCTTCAAGAATTGTTGTGGTATGTGTCGAGCGGCACCTTAAACACTGTTTATTTTACCAGTTTATTTTTATTTATTTTCTTCCGCGATTATGGTTTATCTTTCACATTGTTAGGCTTACCTAGTCGTAGGGACTAGGTGCCGTAACGACATGTTCTCGGAGGGCGAACTGGGGTCATGACTAGTTGGTATCAGATATCTAGGTTCATCGGAGTCACAGATCACAAGCCGATTTATTAGAGTCTCGCGAGTCGGTACGGAGACGTCTATACTTATCTACAAGAGGCTATGTAACCGTTAGGAAAATTCCAGTTCATTTGATTTCCCTGTCGTGCGAGATTTTTGACATCCACAATCCTAAACCTCTGTCTTCTACTCTCTCACAGATAGTGAGGACACGTACTACCCGAGGTGATCAGGCACCCGCGCCTCTTGCTGCAACCGTCGGAGGTCGGGGCCGGGGTAGAGTTAGAGGACGCGCACGTAGTGCAGCGAGAGCACCTGCGCAAGTTGTCGCTGAGGTACCACCAGCAGATCCAGCCGGAGTCCAAGCACCTGACACGCCTACTGCTACTATTACCCCAGCCATTTAGGAGACTCTAGCATAGTTCATGAGTATGTACACCACTTTGGCCCGGGCAGGATTGCTTCCCCTTACAGCAGCCACATCCCAGGCCGGGGGAGGAGCACAGACTCTCGCTGCCCGCACACCTAAGCAGCGAACGTATGTCTAGCAGGTCTCTTAGATTATTCCTGCATCGCCTGCAGCACCAGTTCAGCCCGAGGACATGGCAGCGGCTTCCGAGCAGGAGCAGACGAGATTAGAGAGGTTCAAGAAGTATGATCCTCCAGTGTTTAGTGGATTAGCATCAAACGATGCCTTGGGGTTTCTTGATGAGTGTTACCGCATTCTCTATACTATGGGTATCTTTGGATCGAGCGGGGTTTCTTTCACTACTTTTAGGCTTCGAGGAGCCGCCTACGAGTGGTGGCGCACCTATGAGTTAGACAGCCCAGATGAGGTAGCTTCACCGACTTGGACCCAGTTTTCAGATATGTTCTCGAGGGAGTTTGTTCCTCAGAGCCTTAGGGATGAATGGCGCGCGGAGTTTGAGCATTTGCGCCAGGGTGTTATGACCGTCTCAAAGTATGATGTCTGTTACACCAGTTTGGCTAGACATGCCCCAGCCTTGGTTTCTACTATTTGTGAGAAGGTTCGCTGATTCATTGAGGGGCTTATTCCTAGCATCAGATCCAGTATGGCTCGTGAGTTGGAGATAAATATTCCATATCAGCAGATGGTAAACATTTCTAGGAGGATAGAGGGTATGCATGCTAGAGGGAGAGAGGGTAGGCAGGGTCACGAAAGAGAGGACAGACGAGATTTGGAGAGAGAGAGTTTGAGGAGGCGAGGAGGCCTCATATACCGGGGAGATATACTGGTCCTTATTTTGGAGGCAGGGTGCGTCATGGTAGAGGTTTTGCAGGTCAGCCTGTTCAGTTCGTGCTTCAGGCTTTGAATGGTAACTCAGGTGTTCATGGGTCTCGGAGTACCCGTATCGCACAGTTCCCACTACCTCGTCAGTAGAGAAGGCATTTTGAGTGTAGAGATACTAGCCCCATGGTGAGAGATTGTCCTAGACTTCAGACCGGTGTGTCCCAGTGAGGTATTCAGGCAGGTAGAGGGTGCCCAAGAGGGGGAGGCCCGGCTCTTTGATGCATTTCATACAGTAGGCTTGAGGCCGGTGCGCCAGTTAAATGTCATTCATGTACGAATTCGGTTTGTTATAGAAGGGCACTATCTGTAGTTCATCACAGTTCTACTTATCAGGGTGAGTTCCCTTATTTGTTGTTCCATTCATGAGTGCATTTCATGATTTGTACTCTATTTATGTGATTATTCTGTTGGGAGGTTCTATGAGTGATAACCGTGTCTAGCATCCGTTTCTAGCTATTGTCGAGGATTATGAGGCAGTAGTAAATTCATATTGTCTGTTTCGGTAGGTTTGATGTGATCACTAAGTATTCTTGGTTACGAGCTGTAATTTCTATGCTCCACCAGTGTGGGAGCCAGCTTGTGTTGTAATTTGTAGACGGAATTGATCTAGTGAGAGTCTCTAGATGGGTTGATGTGTGCCCTACTTGTGATTCAGTGTTGAGGGCGGGACCCTCGTGATTTCAGGTGATTTACATGTTGATACCGGGCTATGTACTGCGGAGAGAGGTTATATCAGTATAAGATCATTGTGAGTCTTTTATATGCTTTCATTCTTTCTTGTTAGATGGTTTGTTGATTTGTGTTTTAGAAGAATTTGTGCTAGTTTGATTTGTTTGTTAGTTCCCTTATGTGTTTCCTTTCTCATATTCAGTCATTTCCGTTCTATGCTTCTTGAGTTTTAGCTTATGGGGTGTGTACTCATTGGTGTTGGCTTAGACTTGGTTGTTCGGTTGTTTTGTTATACGGATCTCGTGGTTATTGTATCATTGTCAGTGTTGTGAAGGTTTGAAAAGAGTTCCTGTTGGATATGAGGCTTATGGCTGGTACAGATTTGATCTTAGGCAAGTATTGCTATCAGAAAGGTTATTGTGGGCATATGTGTGATGTGTCATGTTTTGTGGTTGTACCCTGTATATGTTGGCTTGTATTGAAATAGCTGGTTACGACTGATATCGGACATGGATTTAGGATCAGGTCTTTTGGAAACGGATGGAAGGTGAGAATTCTGGCTTGGAGGCCTATTGGTATTGCTAGAAAGGTTAAATTTAAGTTGAGATGGTGTCGTCAGGCTTAAGAGGATTGGGGTGACGTGGGATCACTCGCGGGTGTATGTTGGAAGTGCGCACTCCGTGACTTGAAGACTTCAGGTATGTTCTCTATGCTCGTTTGAGGACGAACGAATGTTTAAGTGTGGGAGGATGTAACGACACGACCGGTCATTTTTAGAATTCACGCCCCGATCCCCTATTAACTGCTTCCCCTAAGTTCATTTTTGCTATTTTGGTTTGTCGGGACGTTCGGTGATGGGTTTTTAGGGGAGTTTTGGGACACTTAGTCCCTAAATGAGAGCTTAAGTGTTGGAAAATGGTCCGTAGTCGAAACAGTGTGAAGACAACGTCGGAATGGAAATCTGATGGTTTCGTTAGCTTCGTTACGTGATTTCGGGGTTGGGAGTCCGTAGCTAATTTAGGCTTGAAATGCCGAAGTTTGAATTTTTGAAGTTCCGGTCCGATAGTGGGATTTTGATCCGAGAGTCAGAATGGAACTCCAGAAAGTGCAGTAGCTCCGACATGTCATTTGGGATGTGTGTGCAAAATTTCAGGTCATTCGGACGTGGTTTGGTTAGGTTTTTGATCGAAAGCGTATTTTGAAGATTTGGAAGTTCATAAGCTTGATTTTTGGTTTGATCCATCGTTTCGATGTTGTTTTATGTGATTTGAAACTTCGAGCGAGTCCGTGTTAGGTTATATGACTTGTGTGTGTGATTTGACGGGGTCCCGGGAGCCTCGGGTGTATTTCAGATGGGCTACGGGTCATTTTTCCCTATGTTTAAACTGTTGTTCTGCTATCTGGTATTTCCTTCTATGCGATCTCATTGCTTGTCCGCGATCGCATAGCACAAATTTGGGCATCAATATTTTCCTTCTATGCGATCGCATTGCTTGTCCGCTATCGCATAGCACAAATTTGGGCATCAATATTTTCCTTCTATGCGATCGCATTGCTTGTCCCGCGATCGCATAGCACATATTTTGGGCAGCTGTATTTCCTTCTGTGCGATCGTATTTATTTTCCCACAATCGCATAGCACAAATTTGGCTTCAATATTTTTCCTTCTATGTGATCGCATTGTTTGGCCCGTGAACGCATAGCACAAATCATTGGGCAGACAAAATTAAATCCCAAATTCGAGGGTTTCACCATTTTATCACATTTTAACTTTTAGAGCTCGGCTCTTGGTGATTTTTGAAGGAATTTTCACTTGGGCGACTTGGGTAAGTGCTTCTCACTCGATTTAGACCAATTTCCATGAATCTCCTCTTAATTTCATCCTTTAATTTCAGATTTTTAATGAAAAATGGGTAGAACTTCATAGACCAAATTATTGAGTTTTGAGGGGGTGTTTGACCTCCGATTTAGGAGATTTTTATATGGTTAGACTCATGAGAGTACGAGAGTTCTGAAAATGTAAAAATTATCCGATTCTAGGACGTTGTCCTGAGGGGCATTTTTGTTATTTTGCCTAATTTCGCGCTTTAACTTTGAATTAAATAGTAGAATCCATTGCTTGAGATGTTATTTACAATGTCTGATTGAATAGATTTGGGCCATTTGGAGTCGACTACTCATGGCAAGAACGTGGTTGCTAGTTGATTTTAGTTGGTTCGAGGTAAGTATCTTGCCTAACCTTGTGTGGGGGACTTCCCCTTAGGATTTGAGTCTTCTTTGTTGATTGTATTCCTTGTACACGAGGTGACGAGTGCGTTCTCGGATTTATTTGTGGAAAATTGCCCTTTTTAGGATCTTAGATCCTAGTAATCACCGAATATGAAGTTGTTCTTGATATGATTGAGTTCCTTGTTATCAGTTTCACCTCTAGATGATTACTTGGAATTTATTTACCCTTTTTGGCTATTCTTATTGCCTAATTGACTTTTATTTGTTTAACTGTAGACATGTACCCTTCTATAGTCATATTATCATTCCTAACTACTTGTCTTTATTTGGAAAGCATCATTTCTATCTATCATGTAAATAATTGGGCTTAATTGGAAAGAAGTTAGATATGATATGTTTAGTTGATATTTTCCTTAATTGTAATTATTTGATTCATGTTAACTTCCTTGTTGTTGAATTGAGTATCATGGAATCGTTGTTTCATATTATTTCTTCCTTGTTGAGTTGTTATTATTGCGCTTAGTATTTCCCTCTTACGGTTATTCCTTGTGAGTTAGTTGTACCGTCTTTTGGTGAACGGAATTTCTTGAGTTGATTATCTTGCTTTGTTCCCGTATATATTGTCATTTGTTGTGTTGTACTTGATATTATGATGCACGAGGTTTCTGCCGTGCGGTTATTGATATTGTGATGCACGAGGTTTCTGCCATGCGGTTGTTGATATTGTGATGCACGAGGTTTCTGCCGTATGGTTGTTGATATTGTGATGCACGAGGATTCTGCCGTGCGGTTGTTGATATTGTGATGCACAAGGTTTCTGCCGTACGATTGTTGCTACTGTAATGCACGAGGTTTCTTCCATGCGGTTGTTGTTGAAGGGTTGCACGAGGTGTTTGCCGTGCTATTGTTGTTATTGATGTTTTGCACATGCGGCGTAACAAGACAGGATATGTTATATGCTTAAATGTGGGTTGCGCATGTGGCGGAATAAGGTGGGAATATTGTTATGCACGTGTGGCGAAATAAGGCAGTGCCTATTATATTATTATTTGCACGCATGGCGAAATAAGGTGGGCTATGTTAGGGATTGATTGTAAAGAATTGTGACGGCCTGTGGAAGCGTTTCCTATTAAGTAATATTGAGATTTGTGGATTTGCTTACCTGTATGAGCTTTATCTCTCGAAAGTTATAAGGAAACATTGTACGTACAGTCCGTTCTCCTTTTCATGTTTACTAGATGGTAGAATTTTGTTAGAAAACACTTGCACAGCATACACGTAGTTGATCACTCCTATTAGAGGTGAATTCCTCCTGATTTTGCTAAGGGTGGAGGTACACCCTCGTTTATCCATTATATTTGTGAGAGTGGACCTAGTTAGCAAGTTAGTTGTCAGCATGACCATGAGATTGATGGGGCACAGGATGCCAATTGTTAGATTTTAGATGTTGGGTCTTCGCGAGTTGTGGTTTGTCCGAGACTTGGTGAAATTGTGGAAAGAGTTAAATAAAACCTTTGTGAACATCCTTGCAGGATATGAGTTGTTGACTTGTTTCCCCTTGCCGTGTTGTGACCTTAGGATTTGGATTTTGATTCTACCGTCATTTCGTATCATCATTTATTATATTCTCGTTGTTACTTGTTGTATTTTTCCTTTATTGTGAATTGTAGCATTCTTGGTCATTCATGCAGTCTTTACATATTTATATGTTGTTACCATTATTCCTATAATTATACTGTTTATTAACCGGTAGGTTCCTTGACTATTCCTCGTCACTGCTCCACCGAGGTTAGTCTTGATACTTACTGGGCACCGCCGTGGTGTGCTCATGCTACTCTTCTGCACATTTTTGTTGTGCAGATACAGGTACTCCAACTCGGTTCTGTTAGCCTTGGAAGGAGGCGTATCGGTAAAGACTTCGAGGTATATCTGCTACGTCCGCAGACCGAGGAGTCCCTTTCTAGCTTTCTGTAATAAGCATAGCTCTTTCAGTATTTCTCCTTTGTATAGATATTCTTGAGTCAGAGCCTCTTATGTATCCCTTAGCTAGTGATTTGTGAGTTTTCGGGTTTTGGGAGTTTGTTAGCTTCGAGAATTGTTGTGGTATGTGCCGAGCGGCACCTTAAACACTGTTTATTTTACCAGTTCAGTTTTATTTATTTTCTTCCGCAATTATGGTTTATCTTCCGCATTGCTAGGCTTACCTAGTTATAGGGACTAGGTGCCGTCACGACATGTTCACGGAGGGCGAACTGGGGTCGTGACAAGTTTGCTTGGATGTGACCATAATTTCTGCATTTATAGCACTTTTTGTCATTGTTTTTGTGCTCACTTATTTCATTACCTTTTCTAGAACTTGAATTGACTCTTCCATTTTTCTTGCTTCTTCGCGTCGTGTTAGAGACAACTCTAGTAATTAATGCAATATCATCTTCATGTTTTTCTCTTTCTTCTTCGGCTTCACTTTCAGACTCAGAAATAGTTGATTTAGAAACAACACTCTTTTTCTTCTCTTCATGTCCATGCTTTTTGAGATGGGTTAGCTCAAAGGCTATAAAGTCTCCACGAAGTTCATCATATGATAGTTTGTCGAGATCTCCATATTCAAGAGCAACAACTTTTGGTTGCCATAAGGTGGGTAAACTTCTTAGAATCTTTCTGACTTCTTCACCACTTGAATATGGTCTTCCAAAGGATTTTAGATCTCCAACTATTTTGCTAAATCGGCCAAACATGTCTTCAATGGATTCATCTTCCTTCATTTGAAACAACTCATAATCACAAATCAGACGGTTTATCCTTGTTTCTTTTGCTTTATCGGTACCTTCATAGGTAACTTCAAGTTTATCCCACATTTCTTTGGCTGTGTCACAACTTGATATGTTCTCAAATTCTTCTCCGCTTATAGAATTGTATAATAGATTTTTTGCCTTTGAATTTATCTGTACAATCACCATATGCTCATCAGTATAATCATCAATATCAAGGGTTTCAGTAGATACATGTCCTTCTGGTTTCTTTTCTAGTTTGGACTGCAGGAGAGGAAAGTCACCCTTCTTGATGACTCGCCAACTTTGACATCATAAGATTTGATGAAAGCTTACCATTCGAATTTTCCAGTGAGTGTAATATTTTCCGTTGAAGTATGGTGGTCTTAATGCAGAAGTCCCTTTTTGGAGTAAGGCTCCGATAACTGTGTGTGCTGACATTATCTTTTCTCCTTTGTTGTTAAGAAAAAGTAAAAACGTGAGACCTGCTCCGATACCAATTGAAAGTACAAGAGGGGGGTGTGAATTGTAGCCTTTTTAAATTTCTAGTCGACTACTCTTCAGACCTAATCGACTTATGCGGAGACATCTTGCACAAAACTGTTAGTCCTTTTGGTTTAAACAAGTGTTAATCACAATAAACAGTAAAGAAACCGAATATAATATAAGATCAATAAAGTAAATGACACCAGGAATTTTATACTGGTTCGGAACCAATGTGGTATCCTAATCCAGTCTCCTTGGGTTGCAAGGATGTTATCTCTTGAGCTCTTTGTAATTTGTGTTGAGTACAGCTTGTGTGATTTTCAATGTTCACCACCAACGTTTACAGGGTTGATTTTCACTCGCTCACCAACAACGATCCTTTGGTTTTCACTCGCTCACCAAAGAAACGAACAATAACACAACCTCTCCGGATACACTGCCTCTCCAATTTTTCTGTCTCTCTTATCTCTTTTATGTACACAGTAAATCTACTAAAGTGAATTACAATGCTTGTTAAGAGTAGAATAAAGAACTTGTAGTTGGATAGACAATTGTATAGAAGGTTGCGTAGTTTCTTCCTTCATCGAGCTTGTATATTTATAGTCGTCTCAACTTGTTATGGCTATTGCATAACCCAAGGGAATTTTGAATATTTTCGCGATCTTCGTTGCATCCATTGCTTCCTTGAATCTTGGAGTAATATTTTTTTCCATATCTAGCCTTGATATAAATTTGGTCATGTCATGAGATCCTCCTTCGAACCAATGTGATTTGTGGCTTTTTGTCCAAGGTTAGATTGCTTCTTATTAACTTGGACATAATATAGTCTGTGTCTTGCTTGAAATCCTTTTCTTGTGGGTCTCTCCTTAATTGCAGAACATGATGATCTTTCTTTTCTGATCTTTCCAAGCATGGCCACTAAGTCTTTGAATATTGATATTCTTTTGTGCACCTGCTAGACTTTCCTTAATAATTGTAGGTAAGAATCTTTGCTTAAAAGCTTCTCATAGTCTTAGATAGATTGGCAAGGCTCATTGTATCTTGACAAATGGAAAATAGATATTCCTTGATTTGTTTCCTTGTATGAAATCTTCAACGGCTTCCTTTTCTTCAACAAATTATGGTGAATATCCTTTTGAATTTACTTTCCTTACTAACTAATATTCTCTTTAGTTGACCAAAGTTTTTTTCATAATATAGAATATACTATACCTATAATATATTTTCTTTCCATAGAAAATATATTCTTCTCCCATTGTATTGAAAATATTCCTTTCTTGATCTTGGAAAATAATATCTTTCCATAATATAAATTTTACTACACCATAATATATTTTCTTTTCATAGAAAATATATTCTTCGAAAATAATCTCTTTCCATTATATAGATTTTACTATACCATAATATATTTTCTTTTCATAGAAAATATATTCTTCTTTGTCTTGTAAAATCTTTCTTCTATAAAATAATAGATCTTCTCCATAATTTAGCAACTTTCCTTCCATAATTTCCATAGATTCTTCTTCTAATATTGTAGTAAGCCATCTATTTGAAACTTGACTTTTAAATATTATTCCTTCTATGATATTTGGAGATTAACTCTCTGAAAATAATCTTGCTTGATAAAATCTTCACATGATATTCTCTTTCCCATATTTGTCTCGATCTTTACCATCATCTTCATTTATGAATAAACATGTGCAGAAATAAGATTACCACAAGTAAGTGTTCTTTGATTAATAATTATGTTGGTTTGTTATCATCAAAATTAATACGTGAAACCTTGAAACTAACAATTTACATGAGGGGCAAGCATATGGTACTTAGAGCCGTACTTTTGTCATTCTTTTGAGAGAGATGGGGGATTCTTTCACAAATCCTTGAATTGAGTGCTACATTCTTAAGTCAGATATGCTAACGGAGAGTAAAGGAGAAAAATTTTGGGATCGACAATGAACTACATGAAAGAACGAGCTTCCTTGATAAATACAATCAACTTTGATGCTCTAGTGTCACATTAGAACTATGTCCAAAAGTGCTTGATTATATTCCCGAAAACTGATGAAATTTGCTTAAATATAGAAATATTGGAAAATGAGCCACAAAGATGAAATCCAACTCAAGAAGGATTGATCTGAACTAAGGAACAAAAACCAAGCAAAAAGGCTCAAGTGCAGACCGCAGAATTCTATCAGCAGCCACAGACGGTGAAGTGAAGTACATTAGAAGCCTAATGTAATGTGCGGACCACACAATTATTGTGCGGCCGCAGAAGTTATGCCATAGTTCAAGATTCAGAGAAGTATCATTTGAAGCCTATAAGAAATGCGAACCGAACAATTATTATGCGGCCGCAGAAGTCAGCCATGCAGCCGCACTCAGAATTGTCCGATCCAAAAAAGGGGCCTACGCGGGAGAACACAGAATTGTGCGAAACACAAAACACTCAAGATGTGGCCGCATTCTAGAATTGTGCAGTCGTAGATCCAGCCCCTGCCAATTCTAAAGAAGAAGTGCGGATTGCACAAGGAATTGTGCGGCTGCAGAACCTCCAAAAGGGTATTTTTGTCCAAAAATTCTAGCTTTGTATAACTAGACTTCGTTTATGAAATTAGGTCAAGTTTTAAATATCTATCCTCCTCTAGTATTTTTTCTTTACTGCTTTAGGAAACTTTAGGTTACTTTAGTGATTTAACATTGGATTTTTGTCTTTTAATATTTCAATATAAGTTTTATTATCATTTCTTCTACTATTTCTTCTATTCTAAGCTTCAGTAGATAAATTTCTAACTACGACTGTGATCCATCCATAGTAATGGGTATTTAATTCATGGCTTGTTTATGGGTGGGTGTTTTTTATTTAGCCTTGTTCTTGCTTTTTATTGTATAATTAATGGTTGCAAAAATTATTTCATGCCTATTTGACTTGGTCTTTACTTGAGAAAGAGAGACTTAGTCTAGTAAAATTTGGCTAACAAGAATTTAGGATGAAATCAAGATATTGATAGTCCCAATTAAAGGGTTGAACCTAGAGATAAAACCCGACTTGAGCATTTTATCAACTGTTGTTTCAATACCCATTTGGACTTGAGAAAACCAAATTGGATAAAATCACTCTCTTACCGAGAGATATTGAGTGGGTACTTGAGTGTTGATTGCTATAATATAACCCAACCAACAAAACAAGATTTAAAGTCTACAGCCCGTTAGGCAAACACCTAGGTAAAGGTCATAGCCCTAGGCCTTTTATCATATTTGAAAAATAACAACAAAACTACAATTACTTAGTTTTAATTACTTATTTGCAATATTAGTTTAATTTAGCTATAGAACCAGCCAAATTTGTTAAAGTGTAATCGAAGATAGTTCGAACTTATATACCGTAATATATACTCCTAAATCCCAATCTCTTAGCTCTATGTGGAATTCGACCCCGACTCTGTTGGTTATTATTATTGCATCGACCGTTTCATATCATCGAATAGAGGTGTGACTTGGATGAGATCACACCCCAGGGTGACACACTGGGCCGCATAAAACCATTATCAAGAAACTCTTGTAACTGCTCCTTCAAGTCAGAAGGAGCCATACGATAAGGAGGAATAGAGATGGGATGAGTGCCCTGCAACAAATCAATACTGAAATCAATGTTCCTGTCAGGCGGCATGCTCGGAAGATCAACTTGAAATACATCTGGAAAATCTCTCACTACTGGAACTGACTCAATTGTAGGAGTATCAATACTGACATCTCTCACATAAGCTAGATATGTGCCATATCCCTTCTTAACCATTTGTTGAGCTTTTAGAAATGAAATAACTTCATTGGGAGTATAATCTAAGGTACCACTTCACTCTAACCGTGGTAATCCTGGCATAGCCAGCGTCACGGTCTTAGAGTGACAATCAAGAATAGAATAATGGGGCGACAACCAGTCCATGCCTAAAATAATATCAAAGTCTACCATGTTGAGAAATAATAAATCAGCTCTGCTCTCAAAACCACTAAGAACAACCAAACACGGCTGATACATACGGTCAACAATAATAGAATCTCCCAGAAGTGTAGACCCATAATAGGAAAACTCAAAGAATCACGAGATACGCCCAAATACGGGGCAAAATAAGAGGACACATAGGAATAAGTGGAGCCTGGTTCAAATAAGACCGACACATCTCTATGACTAACTGGAACAGTATTGTAATAACAAAGTTGGAAGCAATTGCCTCTGTACAAGCAGGAAGAGACATAATATCTGGCTTGGCCTCTCCCTCTAGGGAAACCTCTACCTCCTTGACCTCCATCTTAAGCTGGATGAGCATGTGGAGTGGTAGCTGGTGCTGTAATCATAGCCTGAGGACCGGTGGAGCACGCGGTACCTGGAAAGTCTATGGAGGTGCACCCCTCATAAGTTAAGGGAAATCTCTCACAATATGGAGAGTGCCGCCACACTCAAAACAAGCTCACGGAGGGCATGGCTGCTGTGACTGGCTCGAGCCAGGTCGGCTAGACTGACTATTGAAAGCACCACGTGCGGGAGGTACACTAGACACTGGCGGTGCATAATAAGGCTCATGGGGCCTAGGAGTAGCCGGAATACCACTAGCGGCTAAAAGTGCTGAGTGAACAAGGCGACTCACATTGCCTCTGCCATGACAAACTGTAACTGGGGCATGAGTACCACTATAAGTGCCAGACTCTCTAGACCTCTTGGCCTCCTCTCCTCTCTCACTCTCCCGAGCAAAAATTCCCTTCACTCTTCTAGACATATCCACAACCTGCTGGTAGGAAATATCCATCTCTAACTCTCGGGCGATGCTAATCCTGATGCTAGAATGGAGTCCTCGATAATGTGACGGACCCTCTCTCGAACGGTAGCAACCAAGGCTGGAGCATGATAGCCAAATCACTAAAGCGAACCGCATACTCTAACACAATCATAGCACCCTCACATAACTGATCAAACTTAGTGCGCCATGAATCTTTAAGACTATAAGGATCATACTCCCTCAAGAACATATCCGAGAATTGAGTCCAAGTAAGTGAAGCTGCCTTACTCATAACCACGCCACCACTGATAGGCCGCTCCTCTAAGCTGGAATACAGTGAAAGAAACTCCACTCGACTCCACTGCAGCCATAGTACGGAGGATACGGCGGCACTCCTCAAGAAAACCCTAGGCATCTTCTAATGCCAATCCACAAAAATAGGGTATGGTACTTTTTGTACCTCTCGAGCCTGAGTTGCTCCTCCTCAGAAGTTGCTGCCCAACCTTCGGGCCAAACTAGATCTACCGGTTGTATCTGTATGATCTCTGGAACCTTGTCGACTTGAACCCACTGCACTAGGGTACAGACAACTGAACTTTGTGCTCCTCCGTCGGCTTGAGATATGGTAGGAGCAAGTGGAATCAATCTAGCCTGAGACAAGGTGTTGAACATGCCCATAAACCATGCAAGGGTCTCCTGAAGAACTGGTGTAGTAACAGGCATCTCAAGTGCATGTGCTCCGATTGGATCTACTAGAGGCTCCTCTGTAGCAGCTCATGCGGGTGCTCTGGTTGCACCACGTAGATGTCATCGGCCTCTACCCCGGCCTCTCAAAGCTTTAGCAGGGGGCACGAGTGCCTGGTCATCAAATCCAACTGTATATGTCCTCACCATATGTGAGAGAATAAAAGACAAAAGTTTAGAATTTCGAAGTCAACAATTTCACACGATAAGGAACCAAAAGAAGTGAAATTTTCCTAAAAATTCCATAGCCTCCCGAACATAAGTACAGACATCTCCGTAGCAATTCGCGAGACTCTAATAAACCTACTTTTGACTAACGACACCTATGAACCTAGAGCTCTGATACCAACTTGTCACGTCGCCAAATCTCCCTCCGTAAGACGCCGCGACGGCACCTAGTCTCTATGACTAGCTAAGGCTAACCAATTACGGAAATAACAAAAATAGAAGTAAAAACTTAATAGCTAACTACAACAGACAATTAAATAACTGATAACCATGGTGGTTGGCATGTATAATAACCAACACTTTAGTAATACACAGTATTCCCGAAACTCGGAATATCATAAGTCACGAGCTACAAAATAAAACTAGTATCTCTATACACTAGAGTCTAAGAAAAGAAGTACGAAAGGTAAATGACATAAGAGGGAATAGAAGGGGGGCTCCGAGGTTAGTGGACGCGGCAGATATACCTTGAAGTCTCCAAACTGTCACTACTCACTAATGACGTGGCTAATAAGAAGTACCTGGATCTGCACACAAAATCGGTGCAAAAGAGTAGCATGAGTACACCACAACGGTACCTTATAAGTACCAAGTCTAACATTACTCGAGTAGTGACGAGGTCAGGTCAGGGCCTACTGGTATATAATAAATAAAGCAGGAGAATATATCAATATAATAAGAGACTAGAATTTGACAAAGAGGAAAACACAAAAAAATAACAGTACAACATACAGGGATAAAGAAGTGGGGGATCTACCAAGATACCGTCTCGTACTCCGAAAAATAAATATGCAAGGATATCTCCCGAAGTATCGTATCGTAGTCCCAAAAGTAAATGTGTAGGGAGATCTATCGAGGTACTGCCTCGTAGTCTCAAAGTAAAGATGCAGGAAGATCTCCCGAGCTACCGTCTCCTAGTCCCAAAAGTAAATACATAGATCAACCAATAAATACAACAATTAAAAGCAAGAATTAATTAAGACTGATACAGATCAAGGAAAAATAGGAAATCAACTAGGAATGCTGCACAGAGTTCAAATAAGCATTTAAAGTACGTAGACATGCAATATTAGACTAAACAGTATAACTACACATCCTGGCATAACTCAACTAAGATGAAAACAGGTTACTACTCAGTAAAAACCAAATTTTACAATAATTAGCCTATGTATACACTCGTCATCTCGTGTACACGGTGCTCGGATAACACAACAGTACCAAATCCTAAGGAAATTTCTCCCACACAAGGTTAGGCAAGCCACTTACCTGGAGCCAAGCTCAATCAATCAATAACAATTCCTTTTCCACGACTTTCTGACTCCGAATGGCCCAAATCTAGCCAAAAGGAATTACATACCATAAATATAACTATAAGAAACTAATCTAATTAATGAAATCAAGGCTTAATAAAGAAATTAGAAAATCGTCCCAAAAAGTCAACCCGGGCCCACGTCTTGGAATCAGGTAAAAGTCACAAAATATGAACACCCATTCACTCACGAGTTCACTCGTACCAAAATTATCCAAATCCGATATCAAAATTCCAATCAAAACCCAAAAATTTAGTTAAAGAACTTCTCCCATGTTTCCAAAATTTTCAAACCAAATCTGAGATTAAAGGATGTAATTAATGATAGATTAGTGGGAGTTAACCAAAAACAAGAAAAGAACCATTACCCAATCGATGTCTCTAAAATTCCCTCAATATCTCGTCCAAATCCGAACTCTCATATCTCAAATTTTGATAAAAATGGATAACCCTCTTTTTTGAAAAGTTAATACTGCCTAGGCATCCCTTCTTGTTGAATGCAGAAGAACCCTTGCGCTCGCGAATCACAAACTTACTCCAGCCCAAAATCCTTCATCGCGGACGCGATGGCCTAATCGTGAACGCGAAGGTCATTCAGCTCGACCCAATGCGAACGCGGGACAAACATCGCGAACGCGAAGCACAAAATCCAACCTGCCACCAGTTCCTCTTCGCGAACCCAGAACTCCCTTCGCAAACGCATAGAAGGAAACCAACAACTGGAATACCAGAAAATTCTGCAATTCTTCACAAGTTCAAAATGATCCGTTAACCAACCAAAAATAACCTGAAGCCCCCGGGACCTAAACCAAACATACCTAAAAGTCCTAAAACACCATACATACTTAGTCGAGCCCTCAAAACACATCAAACAACCAAAAAAACACGAATCGCCCTCAAATCCAAACTTATGAACTTTGAAACTTCAAACTTCTACAACGGATGTCGAAACCAATCAAATCACGTCCAATTGACCTCAAATTTACACACAAGTCATATCCAACATTACGGACTTACTCCAACTTCTGGTCAAAGTTCCCAAATATTTAACTTTCACCATTGCAAGCCTAATTTAGATACAAACATCCAAAACACAATGCGGACACGCTCCTAAGTCTAAAATCACCCAACGGAGCTAATAGAACTAACGAAACTCTATTCCGAAGTCGTCTTCACTCAGTTTCAACTACAGTCGAAATCCTAGAACTTAAACTTTTATTTTAGGGACTAATTGTCCCAAAACACTCTGAAACCAAAAATAGAACCTCCCGGCAAGTCACATAAGAAGAAAAAGACACGGAAAAAGTAGTAAATAAGGGGTCGAGGCTATTACTCTCAATATGACTGATCAGGTCGTTACACTTGGTAACTGTAGTTGCATAACACAGATAACCAAATGTCCTTAGATGGTGCAAAGGTGTCTGTTTCTTGTATAGTAACTCATAAGGACTCTTACTACCAGTAGCAGTAGAGTGCAACATGTTCATGAGATACACTGCAGTCTTTACACACTTACCCCAGTACTTTATTGGTACCTTGGATTGAAATCTAAGTGCTCTTGCTAAAATTAAAATATATTTGTGTTTCCTCTCAACCACCTCATATTGCTGAGGGGTATGAACACATCAGGTCTGATGAAGTTTTCCCAAGTCTTGAAGAAGGTCATTGTATTATAAGTTAAAGAACTCAATGCCATTATTAGTTCTAAGGACCCTAACCATGACACTAAATTGTGATTTAACCATAGACAAGAAAGATTTAATGGCTACAATAGCTTCCGATTTAAGTTGTAATAAGAAAATCCATGTATACCTAATGTGAACATCCACAATAGTCAAAACATAATACTTGTGATTAAAAGAATGAGTTTTATAAGAGCCCTAGAGATCCATATATACAAGGTGGAAAGGTGAATCAGCTCTAGAATGACTACTAAAAAACATCAATCAAGCTTGTTTTGCCAATAGGCAAACTGCGCACTTATTCAACTATAAACTATCTACATAATTATGCAACAACTTGATAGATTTCGTGTATGTTATGATAGGATGTCCAAGTCTTTGATGCCATAAAGTATTTCCTTGTCCATGGGCTATTACTATTATTGGATGTTTTGTGCCATGCTTATGGTTGTCTGCATCTTTGTATATGTACAAGTCTCCTCTCGGCCTACCAACCTCCTTCATCCTGCCATTCCAAATTTTTTGAAAGAAAAAGAAGTCAGGGAAAAAGTTGACTGAGCATGATAGCTCCTTGGTCATGTTAGAGATTGATAGCAAGTTAAACTTGAAATCAGGAACAACCAGTATATTACTCACAGTTGCAATACTAAACAAAGACACATGGCCAGTATGAGTGATATCTGCCTTATCTCCTGTGGGAAAATAAACTTTGTTATTACCAAATATTATTTTATTGTGGTCACATTTTAACATGCTCTCCTTATAAGCTACAAGATGAGTAGCTCCATAATCCATAACTCATTCATCATTATCTCTGACTTTGGATATCATACAAGTCATGTTACCTGCTATATTGGTATGATTTCCATTATTACTTTGACTACTACCAGCATCTTTATTCAGCTAATTGAGTATCTGCTTCCACTGTTCCTCTGTGAAATACTGAGCATTGATCACAGCAGGACCTACATTCCTAGAAGGCACATGATGTGGTGGTGGCATATCAACATTTTTAGACATATGTTTTTATAGCATTAAGTGTCACGACCCAAAATCCATTAAAGGTCATGATGGCGCCGGATGCGCTGTCTGAAAGCCCAAAAAAACTTAATTTAGTTCTCATTTTAATATTTTTGAAATTATAATTTCCTTCAATTAAATAGTAAATATGAAATTTACAGAGTAAATAATAATATTTTAAAAAAATTCAATACTAAACAACCTATACTCACCCCAAAATCCGGTGTCACAAGTGCATGAGCATCAATTCAAAAATAAAATAAAATACAACATCTGTCCGGAATATAAATTTGGACAGGAAAGAAAAAATAAATACTCTGAAGGAGACTCTATTGGCTGCGAGTCGTAACATGGAACGCAGCTCACCTAAATCCGTGCATTTAACCACGCCTCCGTACTCACAAGGATACTAGACATATATGTGCCTGCACAACAAAATGTGCAGCAAGTGTAGTATGAGTACGTGAATCAACGTGTACCGAGTAAGTATCCAGCCTAACCTCGAAGAAGTAGCAACGAGGGGTTGACTCCGACACTTACTATGGGCTATAAATAAATGCTAATAATATAATTTAAACATGGGTCATATAGAACGACTGTAAGCTCAATATTATGAAGTAAGTAAGCAATTCTTTTCTGATTAAGAGATCTCCAAATTTATTTCGCATCATTTAAAATTTTATCTCAGGGCAATGAGGCAATATCATTTATTATAAATTCCAAGGCAATCAATTCAATCATGCACAAATTCATGCCGAGGTCGTACGACCCGATCCAACATATAAATATAAATTGTGCACTGTCAAGGGTCGAACTACACAAATAATAGATGCATCTATTTAACCTGCCGAAGTGAACTGCCCGCTCCCCTAAGAGTAGTGGAAATTTACCCTACTCGTGGAAATTTAACCTGCCGGTTGCACATAGATTTATTAGGTTATTATTATAATATTCCTCAATTATTTAGAGACACGAAGTTCGAATAAAAAACTTTTTAATCTCAAATTCCTTAATTTAAACTACTTTTAAGGCAATTAATAAGCATAAGTCAAATAACAATATCAACAAGGCATGGTGTAAACCTAAGACTACCTGGACATAGGCATAGCTAGTAGCTACATACGGACTCTCATCACATCTGTATACATAGCCCCCACAAATAGAAGCACATATTAATTTAGTTTACTATGGGGTTAGTTCCCTCTTACAAGGTTATAAAGGAGACTTACCTCGCTACCCCTTACAAGGTTAGAAAGGAGACTTACCTCATTCCAAAGTTCCATACCTAGATCCCAAGCCTTTTGAACGACTGAAACCAATGCCTAACGCTCCACAACTAGTCAATAAATGTGAAAATTCATCTATATATACTCCAATACTCATTATAACCCAATCTAAATAAATTCCCAACTCCGCTCGAAAAGTCAATAAATCAACCCTTGGGTCGTGCCCGGATTTCAAAAATTTTGGAAGATAAACTTTGCCCATAATATCACGAACTCAAATATATAACTTATTCCAAATTCCATGTCCAATTTCATCGTCAAAATCTAAAAATACAAACTTCTAGTTTTTTCTTCAAAATCCCAAATTTTCTACAAATTTTCATGCCCAAATCCATATATAATCCAAGTATTTAACTTGAACTAGGTGGGAATCACTTACCTTGACATAGATGATGAAGATGGAGCTCCAAAATCACTCCAAACCCTCATTTTAAAGAACACACTGCCCAACCCGTCCTTCGCACCTGCAGTCCAGTAGCCGCTTCTGCTGCTCCGCGCATGCAGAGATTCCATCTTAGTTATAGCTCCAGCTTGAACCCACAGTTCTCGCTTCTGCGCCTCATGTAGCGCATCTGCGCTACCGCTTTTTCTGTCCTAATATGCTTTTGCGCTCGCGCACCTGTGCATTTGTGCCCGCCTCTGCGGCCCAGGTCTTTTGGAAAACCTCCGCTTCTATGCTTGCCTTTCCGCAAAAGCGGCATCGCACCTGCAATCCTTTTTGCACAGATGCGGTTACACCAGAACTCAGGATCTTCTACAACTCAACTAAGCTCTAAATTGATCCGTTGACCATCTGAAACCATCCTGAGGCCCCCAGGACCTCAACCAAACCTACCAACAAGTTCCAAAACACATTACGAACTTAGTCGAGCCTTCAAATCACATTAGACAACATAGAAATCATGAATCAAAACCCAATTCAAGCTTAATGAACTTTAGAACTTCAAATTCTATGTTTGATGCCAAAACCTACCAAATCACGTCCGATTGACTTCAAATTTTGTGTACGAGTCACATTCGACATTACGGACCTACTCCAACTTCCGAAATTGGAATACAACCCCGATATTAAAAAGTCCTCTACCAATCAAACTTCTTAAAAACCTTCAAATTTTTAAGTTTTGTCAAATGACCCGAAATGACCTGCGGACCTCCAAATCCATATCCGAATGCGCTACCAATACCAGATTCACTATACGGAGATATTCCAAGACTCGGACCAAACGAACATTATTAACAATGAAATGCACTTCAACCCAAATTCATGAAATTCTTCCAAAATGCCAACTGTGAGCATGTATTTTTTGCCTAGCATGATTTACTCCTACAGAATTCCTAAAATTAGGATTTTTCTTTAATTATTTAATTTTTTAGAAATTAATTGCATAATTTTCATAACTATTTGAATACATAAATCATAAAAACAAATACAAAAATACGCATTGCATTTGTATTTAGGATTTAATTTTATATTTTTAGATTAATTGGTAATTAGGATTTTACAAAAATACAAAAATCACAAAAAAATTGATTTGTTTTGCTTGGTTTAAATTCTAGCTTTGAGTTTTATTAGTTTCCTTTAAATTGGTATTTTAGTAGTAGTCTTAATTATAGCTTAATTAGGTAGGTTAAATCAATTTTTTAGGTTTAATTTTAGTTTTGTTTTAAATTTGAAAAAAGAAAAAGAAAAGAAAATCAAAAGAAATTGAGTCACTTATTTTTAAAGACCCAAATTTTGGGCCAATCTCTGTTTTAATGCCCCAGCCCAATTAATTAAACCCAAAAACCCGTTCAAAAATGCCCAAACCCGGTCCAAATGTACAACCCAGTCCGGTCCATCCCTCCCTCCCCCCCCCCCCAAGCAATTGA